>JAUMGZ010001156.1:0-10525 GCA_032359645.1 Pododesmus macrochisma | reverse complement strand
CTCAAAGTTTCATTATAATAATAAACACAGAAGACACAATCAATCAAGTTTTACATTTATCTTATAATCATGAATCAACATGAAATTAAACGAAATAATGTTTCAAATTTACTTTTCAAAGCACTTAAAGTAACATTCAATTTTGTTTTTTTATCAAAATGGTTATTTTACAAAGCATGAAATATTAGTAACGTTTCGTTAATTAAACCTGAATTTAATGTAGTTTCAAAATATTACCAAATTTTAAATATAATCAAAATTTTATAATTCGGGGCGAATTATATAAATGACTGACAGGCATAGCGCTTCAACTTGCGTACTCAAACAAGGACAGCATCCCCAAATCGTCTTCACGTGGGTATTGCTCGGACATATATTTACGTAAACAGTGTTGTTTTTTGTTAGTTTATGTTATTGGGCAAAGTTCATTCAGTGATATAGTTCTATCAGGATAATATTTTACCTGAGCTTAGGAAGTGTAAAGTATGTTAGGGCTATATAGACGTGTGCTTGATTTGCACGGATATTTCAGTCCATATGACTGGTATTGGTGCTATTTCTAAACTATATCGCTGTCGACCCTAACATTGTCTGCATACTGATGAGGAAAACTGACCGATCAGGTCATCGTGAATTTTTCAATATTTCACTGGCTTGAAACTTCTAACTTATCAAAACTATTCTTTTTATAACAGATCATCTAATTATAGACGATTTCGGGAATACTCACGAGTATTTTCCCTTGTAACCAACTTTGGTAGTTTGCGCAGCTCCAGTAGTCGGTTTTCACTTCCGGACAGTATCTGGATAGTCGCCATAAATGGCAATATATGAGAATTTACACTTTTGAACATTTTAACAACGTTCGCGACAAGGTACTTATGTGTCAAGGATTGTAAAATTGTAAATAAATGGTAGTAGATGAACGCAAAATAACTGTACATAAAGTATATATTTTGCAGCATATTATGATCACATTAAGTACACAACTGGTACTGTGACTAACTTATTACTTTATAACTGTGTTTCCACAAGTGAATGACCAAGTGACCTCACCTGGTTTTGTTATGTAACTGACACCACAGGTGCTCACTTAGTGTTCACGGGTGTTAAAATCACGCGGTCGTTTATCAACGTGGTCGCCACAGGTGTCATACAGGTGTTACAAGAGATGTACCTGTACCAACACCAGACATATATCATTCATGTAATTACCCAATATTCCAAAGATTTTGAATCCCCATACATAATTATTTAAAACTACAATTAAATCATGATTTAGAATTCTAAACATGTATGTTATTTTTTAAATACACCTTATAATTGTTTTGAAGATAAACGAGGCATAGACAATTTAAAAATAATATGAAATTCAAATACTGTATGCATTTTTCGGCTCAAGTGACCTATTGCAATCCGTCTTCGTCCGTCGTCGTGCGTCGTGCGGCGTGCGTCGTCCGTCAACAATTGAACATTTTAAACTTCTTCTCAAGAACCACTGAACCCAACGACTTCAAACTTTGTGGAAATGTTCATTAGGAGATCCTGAACAAGTGTTGGTGTTTTTCGGGCCGATCTGAAAACCAAAGTGGCCGCCATGGCCTCCGATTGGCTGAGACATTTTCGACTTCTTTTCAAGCACCACTGAACCAATTGACTACAAACTTGGTAGAAATGTTCATTAGGAGGTCTTGAGCAAGTGTTGTTGTTTTTCGGGCCGATCCAAAAACCCAAGATGGCTGCCATGACCTCTGGTTGGCTGAGACATTTTCGACTTCTTTTCATGAACCACTGAACCAATTGAATACAAACTTAGTAGAAATGTTCCTTGGAAGGTCCTGACAAAGTGTTGTCGTTTTTCGGGCCGATCAGAAAACCCAAGATGGCCGCCATGGCCTCTGATTGGCTGAGACATTTTTAACTTCTTCTCAAGAACAGCTGAACCAATTCACTTCAATCTTGGTTGAAATGTTCCTTAGGAGGCCTTGACCAAGTCTTGTTGTTTTTTGGGCTGATTCCAACTCCTAGGGACCCTGCAAGGAGGCAAACATTGTCAAAATTAGGCTAAACTACAATTATTTAGTCATATACTAATAGCTTAACTGTTATATATTATGACTGTCAAGATGAATGTTATGGCCCTATTGGTCTCTTGTTATTCAAAATGCATTTGACCTATATTCATGTACTCAGGTGACCGTTTAAGGCCCCTTGGGCCTCTTGGTTTATGTGTCATATTCAGTTTAATTTTCTCTATGTTTGATTTCAAGATAGATAAAACAGGTGAACAACTTCTTTTAGTCTTAAGAACAACTATGTTTTACCTTTACCATAACATTTATCTCTAAATATAGACTTGTACCAATGGCAATATAAACATCTTAACTTTTGAAAGCCTGGTAACATTATCATGATATCAATATCTCAATTTTATTTGATAATTTAGGAGATTTCAAAATACTCCAGTATCAAGTGTAATAATTCAAGAATAATATTAAGATATAATATATGATAACTCTTTTGTTACAGTTAACTCCAACACTGGTATGCTGCAGGCTTCAGTTATTACACTGTATGTTGTCTATCTAACATGGTCAGCTTTGGCAAGTGAACCTCCAGAAGAAAGTATGTCCTAAATAACATTTTACTGTTTAACATTTCTTTGTAGAATTAAGAACAATTTATCTTCATTTGCAAGCAATATTCTCTCAAATATGATGTGAACAAGCATACATGTATTTGTTATTCTTATATTGTGTTTAACATTTTACTGTATGAAATGGGGTGAAAAAAGTGTTTTTTGAAAATTCTTTATTCTCTGGTGTCCAAGTAGAAAATTATTAATACAGAATTTTTATTTTTTTAACATTGTTGCAATTTGCTGTTTCTTTGCTTATAGATTGACTTGATTGTATTGTTATATGTGATATCGAAAAAAAACATTATCCTTTTTATAAAAAAAACCCCTCTTCAATGTTACAATTTGCTGTTTCTTTGCAAATGGAAGTTTTCATAATGATTGAAAGGTAATTTGTGATATAACAAAGTAAACTATCCTGTCAATAAAAGACTTGTTTGTAATTTCAGTTCACATATTGGAGACAGTAAGAACAAAGATTCTAGCGCTAATGGCAGCTAAGGAAGGCATGAAAGAAGAGGATATGGTGGACAAAACATTAAGGATGGACTATGTAGCCGACCCCAGTGAGAGTTTCCATGTCATGGCTAACACAACTAAATCTATGTGTCGTCCACGGTCTACATTCCAGGACATGGATATGATATCTGCATATGCAGGCCTTTTCTTAACATTTGTCATTGCTATATATTCAAGGTATGGTTTATTTATGAAGGCTTCTGTCTAGTTTTCCATGTTTCTTTTGCCCTAATTGTTTAATATCCACTCTTTAAGGCCTTTCCTAAATAAAAATTTGCTGTTTTATCAAATTGAATGCACATTTTAAAGGAAATTGTCCCCGTCTGTGCAGGCCATCTTATCATATTTTAAAACTTGTACTGTCTAGAATATGGGAGGCATATATTGTTAGGTCAGCATTTAGTTTGGTGTTCAAGGGAAGTGTATGTGGTAAAGCAACATTACAATATAAATATATATTTCCTGCAAACACTAAAGGGTTTAATGTATTACATGACATACACATGTAAATTTTACATGCATTGTATGTATTTTATGGGATGTTTTACATATCTTGATATTATTTGGCCATGCTTCCCAAGAGCACTACTAGGAGATCGATATGGTGAAAATTGGACAAAAATTTAAAAATCTCCAGCAAACCAGATGAGTAGAGCTTTTATTAGTGCTTGCATATATAGCATCATTAGGACATGCAGATCCAAGTTTCTCCAAGGCGTGACATTGGATGTCAAAAATAGTTTATGCATAATTGGGGTCAATTACCAAATATATTTATAGTGTTGTTGCAACAAGATGAATGTTAAAGCCTATTTGGTCTCTTATTTACACTTGATAGATAAAAGGATGATAACAATAATGTATTTCTATGTTTTTTTTTGTATTTTCAGCCTTGCCACATCCATTGAGTCTCATAAACTTGGTGTCCGTCGTCGTGGACGGGTAAGAAGTTTAAATGCATGATATTTGTATAATTAATTTTCATGAGTGACTAAAAAGATTGAAGATCAATAAAAAATTTACTGAAGGAAGATGACAAATTTGGTTTTATCTTAAAAGTTCCTTATTGACTTAAGTCAATTAAGAAGAACAAATGGTTTATACATGAAGTTAAAGGACTGAATTGCAATGATTGACATCTATAGAAAGTTAATTGTATGTTGTTTATCGTTTTTCAACAGGAAGATAAGAATTTTGAGTGTTGTTGCTGTTGTCCTGTGAAGCCAAGTAAGTCATATCTCTATAATGTTACTGACTAGCACGGCGGATCAGAGGTAGAGCATTTGCCTCGTGATCCATTACGCACTGGTTTGACTCCGGGCTGGAGCCATGTCAAATCTAAGACATTAAAATTAGATTATCCTCTCACTCCCTGCTAAGTGTTAAACATTACTGGGTAGGAGGAGGACTGGTTGGTTCTGTGTCAGGATAATGTGACCTAGTGAAGTATCAGGTTAATGTGTCTGAGGCTTGATGTTTCATTGAGACAGCACTATCAGTGCGCACTGTTACAAGCAGACGCTGTCTCAATATGAGTTAAAAAGGGACGTTAAACCCCAATGAAACAAACAAACAAACTATAATATTACTGACTGGCAGAGTAGCTCAGTGGTAAGAGTGTTTGTTTTGGGTTCAGTAGGCTTGGGATTGAATCCCAGCCGCATCATCTAAGACTGTTAAATTAGGTAATCTTCTCACTCCGTGCTAAGCACTCAGTATTTCTGAGTAGGAGAAGGACTGGTTGACTAGGTTATGTGGCCAAGTGAACTATAATATTACTGATATTGGGAAAATAACGGAAGATATATGTAATACTAGAAACTTCCTTCTATGTAGCTTAAAGAAACTTTAATCATATAGGCCTAAATAACTTTATTCAATTCTTTAATACCTAAAT
Organism: Pododesmus macrochisma; assembly: GCA_032359645.1. Taxonomy (NCBI): domain Eukaryota; kingdom Metazoa; phylum Mollusca; class Bivalvia; order Pectinida; family Anomiidae; genus Pododesmus; species Pododesmus macrochisma. The sequence goes on along the minus strand of JAUMGZ010001156.1, from coordinate 5,471 downwards.
GTTTAAGAAAAAATGGATTACAATAATGAAAACAAAACTGCTGTCTTTTGTAAAGAAAAAAGTTGTTGTTATATCTATAGAAGATGATGTTTGAAAAAGTATCATATTTTTCCAAAACTTAGATGAAAGAATGTATCATGTACAGTCAAACTTGTATATAAAGACCACCCCAGACACCAGAAATAAGTAGTCATTATATGGAGGTGGTCTGTATATACAGGTAAAATAAGTGTAATGAGACTTCAAGGGACCTAATTTTAGTGGTCTTTATGTACAGATGGTCTCTTTATAGAGGTGGTCACTAGTGCAGGTTGCACTGTGCAGAACTTCCTTTGTTGAATCTTCTTTATATATATATATTCTGTCAAGGATGCTGTGGAGAAAAGATTCTGTTCAATCAGAATGTTTTAACATTTCCACTTCCTGTCCAAACCCACTATCAATTTCAACCAAACTTTGTGTGAAGCATCCTAGTTGGAAGAGAACTCTGACTTGTCCACATGATGAGGTTTGGTCCTGACGTGATGCCAAATGGGGGGAATTTGACAGAACTTGAAAGTCTTGTATTGATTTTAAGTAATCAAATATCAAATTATGAAGTCATTTGTTTTTACAACCAGAAGGAAGTTAAGACTCAATAGACCTCTTATTTTATATTTACAACAGGGAAGAACCCTACAGATAAAGGTGGCCAGGTTGTTATATACAATGAATCCAAAGGAACAACATATAACTATGCATTCTTCCACTGCATCTTCTGTCTGGCCAGCCTCTATGTCATGATGCAGCTTACTAACTGGTACAGGTAGGTACAACCACTGCTGTGTGGCCACAAATAAACTCGTAAAACCACTGCTGTGTGGTCACAAATAAACTCGTACACCACTGCTGTGTGGCCACAAATAAACTCTTTATTGTTTGTGTAAAAAAAGTGATGAGTGGTATCATCAGAACGAAAGACATTGACAAACCAACAACAGCAACATCAACCCATTCAGCACCAGAATAAAAAAGAATTAAATGATGTCATAAAAATCCTCTAGACTAGTTATTTACACAGACACACTTAGGACAGTCACCCAGAACAAAACTCTGCGGTGTGCTTAAACCAGTTAATGAGGCCAAAACCTTCAAACTTCAAGAACACTTAAAGCTTCCTAAGAGTACTTTCAACTCCAGCATAGATATTAAGATGTGAAAACCTTGTTTCAGCAAGTTTGATGAATGTTAGGAGCCATGTGTTGATCTTATCTGTAAATAATTACTGGGAGTAAAAATAAATGAATTTTGTTATGAAATTGTTTATAGACCAAACTAAATTCACTGCATACTTAAAGCAATATTATGACTTATATATTTCATTGCCTTTATCTTACAGACCAGAGGAATCAGATTTAAATAAGTTTGGATTGAATTGGTCAGCAGTTTGGGTTAAGATGGCCTCCAGTTGGGCATGTGTGGTAATATATATTTGGACTCTTTTTATACCAAAGTGTTGTCCAGGTAGAGATTTGACCTTTGTAAGGTCATCCTATGTAGTAGATGAAGTTAATGAAGATGTGGACGGTCCAGAAGAGGAAGCAGAGCATTTACGGTATCCTGAGATAGTTGTGACATCACGAGAGTCTGTATTGTAACCATGGCAACTTAACAAATTTTTTTTTTATATTTTATACTTTTTGCATCTTGTTCCTTGTCACAAAGCTATACTCTTATCCTATGTATTGGTTCTTTGTAAGGAAATGTAGAAATAAGGAAAAAGACTGACGAACTAAAATTGGTTGGAACTTCCTGTTGTAATGAATTGTATGGAATCGGTGTCATACATCTCAAAACTATGTTTATATCAATTTGTATCATTGGTTATGACTTGATTTTACTGATACTTTTACAGCATAAAATGCAAATAGATTTTTTTTAAAACAGACATCATTTTAATCATCTTTGTTTTTAAAAAAGGAATCAATTTAATCATTTATTGAAAGAAAAAATCATTTCAATGATCTTTTGAAATGCAGGAATATTTAAGTTTCTTTTGTAGAAAAAAGGAATCATTTGTATCATCTTTTCAAAAAAGGAATCATTTTTTATCATCTAGTAAAGATAGGAATTGTTCAAGTATTGTTTATAAAACAGGAATCATAATGTTATCTTTTAGAAATCAGGTATGATCATTTAAAAGATTGATTGAAAATAGGAATATTAAATATTTGTCATATACATTGTATTTGATAACAGCATTTGTCATTTTATCTGTAAGATAAAAGGAATCATTACCTCATATTTTAGATGAAAGGAATCATTGTCATCTCGTAGATAACCATAATATCAGTATATATTTAAAGTCATCTTTGTGATAAGAGAAATCATTTTATCTAATCTTTAAGGAATATAAAGTGTTTGTGAACTATGTAAGAGAACATAGTTATTGTCAGTTATAAACAATTACTTTTATAGTTATTGTCAGTTATAAACAGTTACTTTTCTAGTAATTGTCAGTTATAAACAATTACTTTTCTGGTAATTAACAGTTACTTTTCTGGTAATTAACAGTTATAAACAATTACTTTTCTAATTAGTGACAGTTATAGAAAATAATTTTTCTAGTTATTGTCAGTTATAAACAATTACTTTTCTAATTATTGTCAGTTTTAAAAAATTACTTTTCTAGTTATTGTCAGTTTTAAAAAATTACTTTTATAGTTATTGTCAGTTTTAAACAATAACTTTTCTAATTATTGACAGTTTTAAACAACTACTTTTCTAAACACTTTCAGGAGAAAGTCTTTTTTATTTTTTTACAAATGTTTGAAAATGTATTTTATAAAAAACATTCAACATGAACTAAACTTCAAACAAATGTTGATGGTCTGTTATATTGTAAATGTGAGGAAAAGAATTGTTGCAGACTATTGCCATAATCAAGTATTTGTTTATTTTTACAACTTGTAAAGCTTATTATCAAAGCTCTTTTTAACAATTCTATATTTTATGATTGTTTTCAGAATGTTGATTCTTATGAATTGATTATTAAGGAAAATATGTCATATGTTTGTAATGACATCTGACATTTTATTGTAGATTCCTTTTGTCTGTTTTTTACCAGGTTGCAGGAACTACAGAGTGCATTAGTATGTATCCCTCTCAGATATACAGTTGTGTTCAAAAACAAATGTGTTGATTCCTGATGATAAGTTAGTGTTATTGATAACATAATTACATTGGCAGTTTATTCCCTAAGTGGAAATTAAATTGACAATATTTAAGGTTCTATAATGTTCTTGAGTTATGGAATTATTATAATTTACCTCCACTGGCAATATGTAGTTTTAATTCCCTTTTTTAAGATAAAATGTGGAAATAATTGACATATTGAAGTTTTAACTATAGAAGAATAGGATTACCACAGTGACTCTTAAGTAAAAGTACATACATTTCATGTGAATTACAAAAACTTTATTTAATGACTTCCAAATGCCATATTTGCCTTAAACTATCTAAATAATACCTCAGATATCAGTCCTCGGCCATTGTACTGTTTTAAACAAGATTAATGATGAATCTCAAGCTTGATTTTGTGTTGGGATGTTCTCAAGCTGTCTGAATATTAAATGTGTCTAAATATTTAATGTCCTTGTATATTTGAATTTCATTTTATTATAAACTAAAGTAATATTAGTTAATTTGAAAACTGTCAATTTTTAATATTATTAAGTCACAGTGAAATTCATACAAGTAAAAAGTTATTTATGTTATTAAAGTTTTTAACTTGATTATATTCAAACAACTTAGAGGACAAATTAATTACTACATTACTGTATTACAACATATACTACGGCATATAATAGTTCCCAATAACAATGTTGAGAGTTGTTTTTATAATTAATAACTACCGGTACATTACTGTATTACAACATATACTACGGCATATAATAGTTCCCAATAACAATGTTGATGGTTGTTTTTATAATTAATAACTACATTACTGTATTACAACATATACTACAGCATATAATAGTTCCCAATAACAATGTTGAGAGTTGTTTTTATAATTAATAACTACATTACTGTATTACAACATATACTACGGCATATAATAGTTCCCAATAACAATGTTGACAGTTGTTTTTATTTGATAATATAAAACAGAAAATTTATTAATGTTTTGAAGTTTATGTACTATAGCTAGAATCAAGATATATTCATACACTTGTGATATAAACAAAGTAAAATATCGAGACAATAAATCGACTGATATGTAATTTTAACTACAATAAATTTGACGAGTGCTAACAGTGTGAGATATGAAGATTTAATACAGAATATTCTGTTAACACTGACTGTCTTCTTACACTACATGTAAATGAATCAATCTTGTATCTGTTTTTATAACATCTACACTATACAAGTCCATGTTATCTCATAATAGTTAGCGGTGGTCAGATGTTTCAAATATTTGTGTTCAGTGACATTATGAAACAAGAATTTTGGTAATCCATCTTGCAGCATTTTAATAGTTCAGCTACAATTTTGCTCCATGTAAGTGAAGTTTTCTGGGATGTTTTGATGCAGAAGTGTTCAACTAGTTTTACAGTGAAAGTCAGAATATTAATGCCAGATGTATACAACTGCTGAAAATGCATTCTTTAGCATCAGTGTTTTGATACAAATATTTCAACATTATTTGCAAAACAAAGATATCAAAAACTATAATTAAAAATGTAATCATATGGGACACTGCATGACATACAGTTTTCCAGATTCATAAAAACATTTTCCATACTTTTAGGCCACTGTAATTTAAATTATGTTGTCATTTCATTTGTTCAAATTGTGTTTTGACCATTTTTCTCGTTTCATCTTTAATAGATTGTTATAAAAAAAATTCAAACATTTCACACTTGAAACAGTCATAACAGTTAATCTGAGGCAAAAAAACTCAATTCATTAAGGCAATTAGCACATAAAATTTACACGAAAATAAATGGAAATGATATAGAAAAGATTTGTACAGCTTAATGACACTTGATGAAAACAGTTTCATTTCATAATCATTTAATCATGTCTATCAAAGAAAAGTAAGTTAAACAATTCAATAGACTTTTGAAGTCACCAATGATAACTATGTGTATCAAAATAATAATCAAGATTATCAGTTTGAATCTACTGACTTCTAGAGCATTTGTCCAGGAAGAGTTGTCATTCAACAGATTTTCAATCAACCGGACTAAAACAAGATCTACCTATTGCTCCCGGGATGTTGCTAGGACGATCTGAGGAACGCCAATTATTTAGGTCGTTGGCGTGACCTTTCAAAGCAGCCAATCAGCAAAGCGCCTACAGATTCGTCAGTGTTTTTTTGAGAATTTTGACGCCAATATATATATAACTTTATTAGGTCATCTGAGCCAAAGGCTCAAGGTGACCTATTGCGATCGTTCTTTGTCCGTCGTCGTGCGTAAACTTTTCAC
>JAUMGZ010001145.1:0-10525 GCA_032359645.1 Pododesmus macrochisma | reverse complement strand
ACATGCATTATCTTTACAATACAGTTATGACATCTCAGAAAATTTATAACATCCCTAACTAATTCTACGCGGTCTGTTAATCGGCATTTTCATTCATTTTTCTTAGTTCGACACTGTGGTTCAACATCGTTTCCTTAAATGAAAGTACTTACTTGATGTCACAAAAGCAATAAAAATTCAATTATAAACATTGTATATCTTTTGATAAAATTATGTTACTGTGATTCTTTTTTATCAACGAAATGTGTCCTTCTTGAAAATAAATTGTTCATTACTTTTAAGTAACAGTTACTAGAAGTTCCCACTGGCGAAAGTAAACTACATTAGTAGACCAGCCAAGATTTTAAAAATAATGGATCGGGCATTTTTTGTAAATGGCCAAAACTGAAGTTGAACTGAAAGTATACCAATTTAGAAAAAAAAACATGTGGGTGGACGTCATTCTTGCATTGTAATTTTCAAGGTCATAAAGGTCAACTTTTATATTTGAGATAAAAATTCAAATTTAAATTGTGTTTATACCTAGATGATTAGAGTTCATTGCATCATTTAAGGCATATTGACAATTAAAAAGAAATGTTTTGGTATTGATTTATTCCGGTGGTATAAATATTTTCTCGAAATATTTTTTTCTGATTGTTTTGCACAAATCCTTATTGAACTAGTTGTTTACTTCAAACAATTGATAACTGCATATATTGAAAGATATCTTACAATTAAATAACTATTTGACAAGGATGTTAGCAATACTGTAACATTAAGTGTTAGTTATAATAAGTAAATACGAAAAATCAAGACAATAATCTAAAGTTTTTAGTCAATGGACATGGGCAAAGAAAAGGAAAGCGTGGGATTCTCAGAATTACCCGTAGATGCTTGTTTTGACCCCTCGGAAGGTTTTATCTTCCAAGACAGGATCTTCCGGTCGAAGGGCGTCTTGCTCAGGTTCTTCCTCAATTGAAAAATATAACAGAGAACAGTTGGGCTCTGTCAGTGGTTTTGGAGGGCTTTAGACATCCCTCTCAATAGTGTTCTCCGTTGGTTACAGAGCCCATTTAGTGAATGATAGAATGTTGGAAGCATAGATCAAGACCTTGCTCCTGAAGGTGGAGTAACTTCCAAGGTCAATTTGGACGCCAGGTTTTTACTCCCGATCGTTTGTGGTCAAAAAACGTTCCGGTGCCTGAAGGCCAATTTTTGACCTCGGTACATTCAATCAGAATGTTCCGTCTCCCAATTTCAAGATGGAGATAACAAGTGGCATTTTTGCGTCCGTGCGTCCTAGAATGTAGGCAACCTCAGTAGATATGAAGATGCCTATTTCCACGTCCCCATCAGGGAATCGGCAAGGGAGTTCCTTCGGTTAATCTTCCCTTAGAAGGTTTACCTGCAGTTTCAAACCATGCCCTTCGGTCTCACAACAACACCTTTAGTATTTACCAAATTGCTACAGGTAGTTATAGGGTTTCTGCATTCTCATCTACTTTGACGACTACCGTATGCTTCATTTGAACATGAAGTTGTTACGAGAGAACACAAGATTTGTTCTGAAGGTACGGCTAATTTGGGATTCATCCCTTCCATATAGAAAACAAAGATTCTGCTGTCACAGGACTTTGTCTTCCTTGGCAACAATTCCCGTTAGTACTTAGGCCTTGTTATGCCTCCTTGGGCACAATTTGTGTTTTGCATTTTGATGAACAGTGGAAGACAATGTTCTAACGGGAGTTTCTATTCAAGTTATCTCCTACCTTGACCCTTTTCACAGATGGTTGTGTGTTACCTCAACGGTAAGTCTCTTTTAGGTATTTGGTCTTGCAACCATCTCTCGGAGCACATCACGGAACGTTTTGGAGAATCAAGGGGGTACACGGGTCTTAGGTAATGTGTGCCCTGGCCTCGAAGGTCCTTTGCTCACCAAGGAATTTGGTCAAACTCTTTCGGTAAGGCAGTGTATTTGAATCTCTTATCCTACGCCCTGTCCAGATCTCAGAATCTCATAGAATGGACTCTGAAGGCCTCATTCTTCAAGGCAATCGCAGGGTTTGGGCAGGCCCCATGCGGACCTGTTTGCCATGGCTCTAAATTACCAGCGTCCGACTTTAGTGTCTCCAGTTCCAGACGAGAAGTCGGACGCTGGTAATTTTCTGAACTTGGACAACTTGATGGCATATGCCTTTCCCCATTCAACTGTGAGGGCAGGGTGCTTCAAAGTTAGAGAAGCATCAGTGTTCCCTTCTTTGCGTAGCCCCAGCCTGTCCGCACCTACCGCGGTTTCCAAAATTTCTTTTTATTTTCTTATTTATTTTTGTAAAGTCTTTTAGTCGACACTCCTCTGGCATTTCCTCGGGATTCGCTCAGTCAGTCAGTCAAGGTCCTACCATCCTTAGCCAGATATCCCCCCCTTCACGCTTGGAGGCTATCTGAGCGGGTTTGTCTGAGGTAGGCTTTCTAAAGACGTTAGCCACGTGAAGTTTTCATTACATATAGAGCACATATGCTTGGGTCCATGATACAGTACTCAAGTTACTAATTTTAATTTCTCACGGTTTTGCTATCCTATATGTTTGGAGACGACTTGCAATTTAACGCCATATTGAATTGTCAAAGCGCCCTAACGTTATCCTCGTTCCCTCGCAGAATGCATTAAGCATAACTTAAACCTTGAAATCTAATTTGGTGTCGAGTTGCAAGCCTTAATTCTCCATATATAAATACATATACCATAAGTAACTAGAACTACGTTGTCGACGGCACGCAATCGCATATTCCCGCGCTGATGACTTGACCCCTGTGCCCCAAAGTACCCCTAACCCCACCCGCCCTCAACCCGATCACCATATGCTAAAATAAGTTGTTAAATGTAAAGCTCATTATTAATATGTTTGACTTGATATGCTATAAGACCATATAAATTTGACCCTCATGACCCCACTCCTTCTGGCCCGGCCCCTGGGGGTAATATAAACAAGAGGCCAACTGTATAGCTTCCCTGTGACTAATTATCTATCCATGAAATCTGTTAAACTATATTCCTCCCCTGGCAGTTATCTCCCTTTATAAACTTTATACTTTTAACTAAATTATTATAACTCATTAACTCTAGATGGATACCATGTTGGAACATAACTGTCCTCCGGTACTTGCTGCTTCCCTATCACTTTCCCTCTTTGTCTCATACACACTTCCCCACAAACAAACAAATAACAAAACAAAACACAAGAGGCCCAATTGGCCTTAAGGGTCACCTGAGTTTCCGTAGTAAAAAAAAGAGTTATAATCTACATAAAGATTATACATTTTGTTCAACTTGACGCAGCGGTTCTTGAAAGAAGTCGAAAATGTGAAAAATATCAACTAAAGCGACCCAAAGTTGTTAGTTTATGCACATATTTTTGTTATGTTCGCAATTTTTTTTATAAATATTTGCTCAAGGATCATGAATATAAAATATGAAAGTAAACAGAGCATCGATATGAGAATATTTTTAGAAATTAACCTTATTTTACCCTTTTTGCCTCTTGATGGGGTGCTTATGGGGATAAGCCCTTTTGTAGTCGCAAACTTAAAGCAGCTACCCATTGGATACTTTCTACTACATTTGGTTGAAATAGGCCCAGCGGTTATTGACAAAAAGTCGAAAATGTGAAAAATACTCTGTATCACTTAAAGCGCCCCCGGGCAGAAGAACTAATAAACTTAACAACTCCAAACTGCCAGGTTCAATTTGTTTAATTCTAATAAGAATAAACAAACAATGAAAATAATGATGATACGTATATCTTTCTCTCCACAAATCTCTTCCTTAAGATGCTCACGTACTGTTTACCATTCAATAACTCGCTGACATACAGTTTAACATTACATAGTTAAATACACACTACCAACCAATGAAACACTCATAAATACACTCACCCTTTCGATCCTAGCGACTACAAAATGCTCTCTCTTTCGATCAAAAGCAACTAATCTAAAATCCCATTTTCACACTAACCTTTCATACATGCATACGTACGCACGCACGCACGCACGCACGCACGCACGCACACACACACACACACACACACACACACACACACACTATTTTATTGTTGTGAATTGTTGTGAAGTCTTGAAATATGTCCGAATTCACAATAAAGTAATTTAAAAACACTAATAAAATCTTGAATACTTCCTCCTCTTCTCAACCGTTGGAACGTAGCCGGTGCCCCTGCAAGGCCGAATGGCATTTTTTAGTATTTGTACAAACCCAAAAGAAACCCACAAGAAACTGACTTTTTATTTTAATTAACATATTTATATTTTATCGTTCAAACTATCTAAAACAGTATGATATAGGTATAGATATAAAAAAGTTTATATATATAAAAACTTAATGACTTATGATGAATATAACAAGGTTAATTAATAGTGTATAACGTTTCTTCAAGAGGAATCCAACAATCTTTAGGTGCATGTATAGTATAATGTTTGTACATCTTACAGCAATGAATAATTTATCAACATTGAATTGTAAATTATTATACATAATTATGTTCATAATAATGGTATGGATATCAAATACCTTGACTTTTTCTTTGTTTTGGGACTAAAATAATAACTTGTTCCAGGGGCCTTAAATTGGACAAAAACGCAGTTTACAATGACATTATATTGAGAAATCTTTACTTCTAAAGATCAAATATGAATGTTCTTTGAAAGCGCGGGAAAAATAAAAACTGGATAATTTGAGTACTGTATCGTTTACCCAAGAGCCTGTGATTTATAGTCTTTTTTTATTCCCGTACTTTCGAAGAACAGTTGGAGTATAGTGATTGTCTCCGCTGTCCGTCTGTACGCCTGTCTGTCCTACCCTGTAACTCCCCCTACATCGTTTGCGATAGGAACTTAAGGACATGATAAATAGAAGTATGAGGAAGTGCATTTCACTTTCGGGTTTTTGATATGACCCCCGGGGCCAGGCTAGAGGGGTGGGGTCATGGGTGTCATTTTTATAGTCTAATATCATATCATATCATATCAAACATTATCACGAGTGTTACATTTAACAGCAAATTATTTTAGCATAGAGTGATTGGGGAGGGGAAGGGGCACTTCTTTAATAATTTTTTCTAAACTGTTTGAGATAGTAACTTGAAACGTTGGGACATAGTAGATGTGTGTATGGGGAAGTGCACAATACTTTCTGGATTTTTGACATTACCCAGGGGCTGTGGCAGAAGGGGTGGGGTCAGGTGGGCCAAGTTTTTCTTTTCTTAATATAGTCTTATATAGCCTATCAAATCAAATATAATCATGAGCTCTACATTTTACAGCAACCTGTTTTAGCATATGGTGATCGGGTGGGGTATAGGGGTACTTGGGGGCATAGGGGTCAAGCCATACAAGAGGGAATATGCGATGGCGTGCCATCAACAACGTAGTTATAGTAGAAAATAAAAAAAAATCAAAGATGGCATTTATGGCCACCCCTTTGTGATAGCTGAAAATATTAACTTTCATTTCAGCATGGTTGCCAGCCATTAACACAAAATGCCCGATCTTACTTACCTAGACGTCGTTTTGTAAATTGGTCGGTCTACTACATTTCAGAACATTGATGGACCTAAACTGACCAAGAAAATATAACATATAAACAATGAATAAGTAACATTTCGATAACTTTTATGTATTTGATTGTGATGAGTTTATTACATAGCACAACAATACACTAACAGTAACCAAGTATAAAGATGTCACCAAAGGAAAACGCATCTGTGCAAACCTACCAATTACCTGAGTTCATGTATCAAACGATATTATGCGTTTTATTTGTAATTATGAAATGTTGGCTGTGTTTACTCCAATATTTAATAAAAATAACAAGGAAAAATGGAGACATGTACATGTATATGCAATCCCATAAAAGGTAAACATAACAAAACATATATTGTAACAGAATTTGTTAAGACGTGGGATATTTCCACTAATGATATTTAAATTGTGTTTATTTCCCTTCTTTAGTTATCTAGGGATTTCGCTTATAAATATTACATTAAGTGTATAGAATGGTGTATATGATTTATGTAAAAGCCTATAGCTGTACTTATGTAACGACACTCTATACGTACATAAATGTATTAATTAATCTTATCTTAATATCTCCATGTCCACCTGTAAGTCGTACGATGCACACGTATAAAGACTCGCATATCGAGCATGGTAAGGGAAGACGGGCTTAACCTTTGGAAGAAACTACACCTCAGTTTTCTTGGATTTCAGATAGTCAATGCTATATTCGATACTATGTGTGTATTTATATTCTCGACACTATACTAAAATTCTATTTGTTATACATAAGTCTTTCAGTGTTTTGTTACAATATCTGCGCAAATCAGTGACAAATTCAAACCCTGTAATATATTGTTGTAGCAATCAGAGCCCTGGTTTAGCACTGGACTTCTCTATAACAGTGATTTGTTCCATTTACAATGCATCCACTTATTACAACATAACAGGTTAAATGTTATGTATAATGTCTTGGTTAATCAGAAATTTGCTAGAACTATCAACATGTCTAAAAAAAGTCAGTTTAGATGATGCCCTACATAATAAAAGCATGCATATAGTTAAATGACTCATTAGATGCGTGTTGTTTAAGACTTAATACTTCTATGTATTTTGTATATTTAAAGAGATATTCAGTCCTGAAATTATGTACACTACATGTATATTATTGTGTTACAACAATCTTTCAGACACTGGAAGACAATACACCCATAAAAGATATAAATGGGAAAGCACTGCCAGCCATTAAGGTATTTTCAGAGTCCATTGGATACTTAAAAAGATATCTTTTTAAAAAACTACAAAATGCATACAGCGCAATTCAAGAGAAGGATATACGTTATGTACTTACGGTACCTGCCATATGGGATGATGCTGCAAAAATTTTCATGGAAACAGCTGGGAAAGAGGTATTTAGTTTTATTTTTAGTTTCTTTTTTGACCATCTGGGCTGAAGATCCAAAGTGGACTTTACCCCATGGAAATGCCGTCCGTTGTATGTGGCAAGTTGTTAATGATTGTCCTAAACTTTTCATATTTTTGACTTCCCCTCCAAAACAACTAGACCAAGCTCATGAAAGTTGGCAGGAAGCATCCTTAGGGGTAGGGGATTCAGATTTGTTCAAATGATGGGGTAAAGATACTAGGGGGCAAAAATGTCGGAAATTTGACAAAAATTTAAAACCTCTAATAAACTAGAAAGTGTAGAGCTTAATTATTGTTACATATGTTGTAACATTAAGGTATGGAGAACAAACATTTCAAAATTCTGATCAAATACCACATGAATTTTCAGTGCCATTCCATCCCGATGGATGTTCATTTGATAATGGGAAATGCTGTAACTACTGACTATCAATCAATTTGAACATATTTGGTTTCATATTAACCCTTACTTATTTTGTTAAGGATGTAATTTTATATCAAAGTTGATTACCCTGCCAAATTGTGCATTTGTTACAGATAAGATTTGGGTTCTCTGAATTGTTGGACAGAGCACTGTGTACAACTAGATCTCTTTTGACCAACATTTGTAATCCACCATGTGTGGTTTAAATTAAATTTATGCAATTGTATATTGAGACTTAAGGATGTATGAGTGTGAGACCTGAACATTTTATAGAATAAAAGTTTTTTTCTATTGTTGATTTTTTGAAAGACGAGGTCGCGGAAAGACATTTACATCAAACAATTAAATGTTGCCGCTCTTCTTTTTCTTCTAGAGCCACTCGAAAGTAGTGCTTTTGAAAGTATCTGAAATTGGAATATTCCCGAATTTCTTTACCAAAAACCAATTATGTGTTTACATCTCTTATTATGCATACCAGAAAGGAAGAATTTATTTAAAATCAATATAAATGAAACATAAAATTTCAGATCAAGTTAGAATTGTTTTTTATTTTTTGCTATTTTTATAGACTTTTTTTAGTGATAGAATTCCTTAGATACCAACAAAATGTACCAACTTTCTTTTATGATTTTCTTGTACATTTTATATCGACTTATAGAATTTGTTTCAAAATCTAACTTTTTCCAAATATGTCACCAAGACAGAGACTTAAAAACGAACAAAATGAACAAATCAAAAATGATGGGTTGCCGAACTACTTTTTTTCACAATGTTCGAACAATAAATCATTTAAGGCGCACTTCTCCTTTATGCCCCTACAACTTTGAAGAAAAAAAACATATACCACATACATATTAAGGAAATAAAAATCCACGTGATTTGAGAATTGTTCTTTGTCATTAAATTACACCCATTGGCTCAAAAATTGTTTACCCTAGCAACTCAAAAAGTCATATTTTGTGTACGTCAAAACCGCATCACAACGTCAATGTTCGCCGCAGCAAAATGTAGTCCCTCTACTATAATTTGATGCTGTCTATGTTCTTTGTACTTTTTATTGGAACAGATTACTCTTAGCATCTAATTAGTTAATCAACAAAATTGATTTGTCTAAGTATTACGTGATATGTTTACAACATAATTAATATCTTTCAATAAATAGTTTAATACAATTACCGATATACATAATAGTCACTTCATCTAGGGGGTGCAAAACGAAATTTGTTCCAGGTGTGGCACCGGGGTCAAATATGGGTTACTCGTGTTGGGTCAAAGTTTACAGTATATATAAATATTAACTTTACAATTTTTCAAAACCATTTAACCAAACATGGGGAGGCATCCTTTCGCGAAATGAATACTGAGTTACTGAAAAGGGGACCTCAAGCTAAAGTATTATCATACTACTACAAGTTGAAATTGTTAAGTTCCAAAGATAAAAAGATAAAATTCATTATTACATTTTAAATATTTCATTGCAACATTGCGCCTATAGCTTCTAATGTTACATGAACACAGGGACTTGGCACGTTTACTCGCCCATGGCCCCTTTGTGTGTTGGGGCCACAGATGAGTAGACGTGCCAAGTCTCTTTGCACATAATGTTATAAAAAGGGCCAATGTCTATAATTTTCTTCAATAGGAATGTACATGTTTTCACTACGTGTGACCACTCATTTTACTCATCTTGCTCTTCTGAACGCACAAATATATAGTTTTAAAAGGTTTTCTGAAATTTTCACAAGTTTTTATTACTAATTGTTTTTCTAAAATGGAGGACAGTAAGGCAGCCATTTTGTTTGGCATTACTTTTGGTTGGTTTAGTGAAAGTAATACGCTCATTGAATTAACATTGTATGATATTTTTCAAAAACAGTTAAAAAAAAGTATTTATTTCATTGATGAACTTTTACATTTCATAACTTTTAAAAAATGTAATAAATTGGTTTATTTGATATCAAAATCTGAAGCCCCTTCAGAAGAAAATAATGGTGATCGAGTGTCAATACCATTTATTATTTTGTCCAAAAAATATAATGATTCTGTTGAATGCATCTGGGTGCTGGTTCAATGTATGTTGTAGTCCATCTGGACCATAGGTCCAAGGTTTACTTTTCTCAAACAAATCTCGTCTGTCATCCGTCCATTGAGTTCTTCTTCAAAACCGCTGGACCAATTTCATCCAAAACTTTGTAGAAGTATACCTAGAAGATGAGGATTAAGATTTGTTCAGATTTGTTGAGGCGTTACTAGGGGGCCAAAAGGGGGGAAAATTGACATAACTTCAAAATCGTCTTCTCATAAACTATAAGGTCTAGAGCCTAATGCTGTGATATGTAGTGACTTTATGGCACGGTGAACCTAGTTTGTTCAAGGCATGACCCTGTGGTCAAAAATAGGTTGCGCGTTTTTCGGTCAAATTTCAACACTAAAGTAAATATGTAAACTTTTCAAATTTTTGACTTCTTCTCCAACACCAATTTCATCCCAACTTGGTAGGAAGTATCCCTAAGGGTATGGGGTTTTTATTTTTTAAAATGAGGGGCTCATCTCCAAGGGAGAGTCACTTTGGGGGCTCTTATGGGGAAAATTTGATAAAATCAAAAAAAATTGGTCTTATAAACTAGATGGCCTAGAGCTTAATGTTTTGATGTGAAGTAACTTTAAGGCATGGAAAACTAAGTTTGTTAAAGGCGTAACCCTGGGGTCAAAAATAGAAATGCATACTTTGGTTAAAGTGCACCACTATATATATAAATATAATGCAAATATGTTAACTTTTCACTTTTTCAACTTTCGTTCAAACTACTGGAATAATTTCTTTCAAACTTCGTAGAAGGTATCCTTGGGCAAAGGGGGTTCAGATTTGTTCAAATAAGGGGGCTTGTTCGCCAGGGGACGCCACATTGGGGTTCCAAATGGAAAAATGACAAAATTTCCAAAATCTTGTTCTAATGAACTAGAAGGCTTAAGCCTAATGCTTTGGTATATAGTTACTTTAAGGCACGGAGAGCCACGTTGGTTCGAAGCGTGACCCTGTAGTCAAAAATAGCTGGGAGGAATACGTTAAAGGGAGTGGGTACTAACCACGTGACCCTCTATATGCGTATACGTAATCTATTTATAGCA
>JAUMGZ010001134.1:0-10526 GCA_032359645.1 Pododesmus macrochisma | reverse complement strand
TACTCCGGTTTCCTCCACCAGTAAAAATGGCACGTCCGTAAATGACCTTAGCTGTTGATCGGACAATAAGCCCTTAATACAAACAAACAAACGTTCTTTAAACGAATTTGATGGCGTGGTTGAACTAGTTAGTTCGCTTTAAGCACCCCCTTTATCCCACCTGTGATGAGGCATCAAATCACAAACACAACTTAATTAAGAAACGTGCTTCAACAAGCGCAAAAAACCGGAGCAGAGTACTTACCGCTAAATGTAAATCAACATCAACGCCTAATGTAATACACCTACGGTAATACAACTTCAAATGTAATAATTGTTGTGAGGCTTAAAAAGTGTGAAAAAGTCATCGACAAAAAAGGCCATGGAGATTTACAGGCGCATGAATAGAAGCTCTTTTTACATTAGGCGTTATTATATCAAACGTTAACCATATCAACGCCAAATGTAATACAATGCAAAAGTATTGTGTATTTGATATCATAGTTGAAATGTTCAAACACTACATTTCACAATAACGACAAATGCTATGCTGTTTTGTTGCTTACTTTATTTGATTTTTGATAGACTGCGGTGCCAAGGCTGATATCGTGTTCCTCCTGGACTCTTCCGGAAGTGTGGGTTCCGGAAACTTCCAGAAGATGTTGGCCTTCGTAAAAAACGTCTCAGATACCTTCACCATTGGACCAAATGACGTACAAATAGGAGTGGACACCTTCCAATCCAGTCATAAAACGGAGTTCAATATGAATAGGTATCCTAACAAGACAGGACTTCTGAATGCTATCTCACATATAGCTTACCACTCCGGTAGTACCAATACTGGCGAAGCCATCAAGTTTATGCACTCGACAAGTTTCACGACTGCCGCAGGTGAGTTCAGTAGCTAGGTCTGAAATCTAAGACAAGGTTCTCTCACAAAGAACATTGGTTTTTGTTCTCTTATAAATATTATATGTATTGGGGGCCTGCTTCAGTTCGCAATGTTGTATGTTTATAATACAAAAATGCAATCATTTGGGGCCTGCTTCAGTTCGCAATGTTGTGTGTATATAATACACAATTCAAATCTGAAACATCCCCCCGATAAATGTGATATTTATAAGAGGAAAGATTACTAAGTTGTTCAATAATGCGCACAAAGGGAAAATCTAAATAGATTTCAAAGAATTCTTCGAGGCTGGTGATTATTCTTGATTTATACCACCAAGTAGTAAATACGAAAAACCAAAACCACATTAAAAAAACATGGATATGGACACGTAATATAATATAATAGAACACGCACACATACACAAAAACAAAACTAAAATCAAAATATCACTAAAAGAGCTTAAACCATCAAAATGAGTAGTCCTTAAAAGACTTAGCGTTTTCTACAACATACGTGTCACCCAAAGGTATGTTTCCGTGCCAAGGACTTTAACAACGAACAGTTTTTGGTATCTGAAAAAATGCAGACTTTCTGTGATTCAATAGATATGATGTTAAAGTGTACCATCGCGCCGTTTCCGATTATCTTATTATCTGAATTAACCAAATTTAGTCGATTGTTTTGGTCGTCTATTGATATTGGGATCATTAATAATACATAGGCGCTATCCGACAACCACGCGCGTTGACAACACGTTTGTCTTCAGTCTTCGATACGCCTGCGCATTTTTCATATCAAGCCGGGGTTATATGAATATGGGCGGCTTTGAATTGATTTTCGCTGTGTACTACATAAATTCAACATAAAAAGTGCAGAAAACCGTGAAAGAAACATAAATACGGCAATTTAAACGGTGTTGTTCGTGATTTATTGACGGATACTTAATAGATTATGTAACAACCGCCATGTGTGATGTTTGACACGAAGTCTTAGATCCTATGTCTTTAAATGAGGAAAAATACGTTGAAACTATTATGATTGATTGTCCATCTAATTATTGTTTGAACAGATTCGTGATATTATTAATTGAATTGCTTTTTTACTCGTTCATGACCACTTCGACCCTTACCCTATTTTATGCTTTTCAAAAGATAGTTTCAAGGTCTTATATACACTGACTATTGATGATGCATGCCCTACCTTGGTTGATTTCTTTAACTAATGATATGTCCAAGTTTATCATTTTGTATTTTGTACATGTAAAGTTTAAAAAGCGATTGTATTCTGACTTTGAATATCAATAATATTGAAGTCATTATCTTTGTCCGAACAACCTTTTGCACATTATGTAAATATGAATTGTCTCATTCTACAGGTCAACGACCAGGCGTGCCTAAGATAGGTATAGTCGTTACTGACGGTAACTCAAATCACGCCCAGACAACCATAACGGAAGCTGCTAATGCCAGAAACGATGGTATTAAAATGCTGGCTATTGGAGTAGGTCATGGAATCAATGATAAGGAACTGAAGGCTATTGCCAGCGACCCAGACAGTCAGTATGTCTTCAGAGCCGACAATTTTGATGTCTTGTCATCATTGAAAGCTAACTTGGCAAGCAAAGCATGTGAAGGTAGGAATTACATTGCATGTGTACGTATATTGTAGCAAGAATCCTCATCCCCACCACCTTCTCGTTACCTGACGTCGTATCGCGGTAGGGAGGTTTGCGTGCCTCAATGACCTGGAGAGCTATGCTGACGGAGCTTACGTTTCTGGTAGGGTCACTCAAGTCAGAAAGGTTGAAAGGTAGAGGCCAGACAAAGATCTGCACGTCCTTCGTAGGGGACGCTAATTTGGCGGTCCCGTGCACAGGGATTTTTATCTTCCTGGCACGATAAAGATCCCCATGTAAATTTCAATATAAAAAGCAGGGGAAACGTCGTCGAATGGGCTAATCCTTCTTTCTGAACTATTCTTATGAATTTCATTTACCGTTCCTGTTTCCGCACCTCTTCCTGTCCTATCGTTTTGTATTTCTCCTTTGGTCTATTGTCACAATATTGGTTAATACTCTGGAACTAATGTTAAGCCCTGATTAAAAACAAGTTATTTACACTAAAACGGAAATAAGAAGAAAATATTATAATAATCTGAAATAATATAAACAGTTTATCTTTTAAACGGCTTCATTACATTCCTATAAACTACTAATTTTACTTGTTAATTAATAGTCAAAAATGGGTTTTTTTGTGTATATCAATAATTTTAATAAGCTTATACAAAACCAAATAATTCAGTAAAAACTACATATGGACAACATGGACACTAACAGAATCATTAAATCTTTTAAAAATAGTGAACATTTGTCAGCAAAGAAAATTGAAATAAACAATGCTCTGACACATTGAAGTATATTCAGTGCTTCAATTCATTTATAGTCGAAAATGATGCCAGTATTAAACATTTAAAGTAGTAAATTCGAAAAACCAAGACGATATTCTAATGCCGTTAGTCCATGGGCAAACAAAAGGAAAACGTTGGTTGGACGCACACAGAAAAAGTAACCAAATAAACATTTATTAACTAAAAACGGACACATCACGCATTTCTATAAAAAAAAAAGCCAAGAGAAGCGCAACCAGATGCTCGCGATAGGGTAAGCGTTCCGTGCTTCACATTCTCATTCTGTATATAAGTTCGGTTACTTAATGACCTGGAAGCTTTACAATCTCACAAGACATGGAAATATGTTATAGCGTTGATTTATTAAGGTCTTATCTTTTCTATTTTATCGTGAGCGTCCGCTGATGATGGTTGATTCGTAGCTAGACCTGAACTCAAGACGAGGTTCTCTCACACAACGTATTGTTGTTTTTTTTCTTTTTGATATTGCATATGTTGATGACCTGTTTTTGCAGTTTTGCTTGTTTACCATAACAATACAATCGACTACAACTGAAAAGTACATATCGTATCTAACATATCAATGAATTTCAATGTAACACCACATTATTACAGAATGTATTCTGTATGTTGTAGTCAAGTATTTAAAATCCGTGTTCAAATACTGTATGTGACGAGGGCCCCTCACATAGAGATTATTTTTTGTCCCTGTGGATATGTATTGGTTGGCCCGTTAAGGTTTGCAAGTTTTTATATGTATCAATTTAGAATCTCGTTTCGTTTCTTTAATTTGCAGAATCCAGACCTGAAAACAATGCATCGAGTAGTAAGTTTATTCTTTTATTCGTAAAAGAAGTTTAAATATATAAACCTGCATCGATAAACAAATTATATATAATCATGATATGAGAGGACATTTCTAAAATAATTGTTTGACTTGTATGAAATATGACAGTTTTATATTTATAGAATTATAAGGTATCTAACAAAATCAGTATATGGCATATTAAAACATCTACATAATTCTAATTATGCGAGAATTTAGTGATGCTAAAATTGAAATACCATGCCAAAATTACAAATGATTTAATTACAGACTGCCATGTTGGAGCCAAAGCTGATATTATTTTCAATTTGGATTCGTCTGGAAGTGTCGGAAGAGCAAACTTTGACAAGATGCTCCAGTTCGTGAAGGGTATGGTGAAAAACTTTGACATTGGAAATGATAAGATCAGAGTTGGAATTTCAATTTTCAGTTCAAGGCCCTACGTCATCTTCGACCTCAACAAATATACAGACAAGGCGGCGTTAATGACTGCCATTGATCACGTGCCATATAAGAGTGGAGGCACAAACACTGGAGCCGCTTTGAAAGAAGTATACAGTAAGATGTTCCAGGCTGCTAGCGGAGACCGCCCCGACGCTCCAAACATAGAGATTGTAGTGACGGACGGAAACTCTAATAACCATCCAGATACGGTGAAAGAAGCTGCCAACACCCATCATAGAGGAATCAACGTCTTTTCCGTCGGCGTCGGACATGGCATAAGTAAATCAGAGCTGAATGACATAGCCACCGATCCTGATAACACACATGTGATGACTGTTGGAGATTTTAGTCACTTACAATCAATCCAAGGTGCATTCGCAGCACAGACATGCGCAGGTAATATTGCATCCAGTCTTACTTATTGATAATGTTTTTAACAGATTATTTTGTATTATATAATTATCTGTTCTTTTATATTATTATCGGTGCGTCTAGAGAAGTCTAAGATTGTCAGTTAAAAAGATGAAAAACCTCAAAACATTGAATACCATTGTTATACCGGAACGTAATGAAATAGTAAATTCGAAAAAAAAAACAAGACGATATTCTTAAACCGTAAGTCCATGGGCAGGGGCAAACCAAAAGGAAAACGTTGGACGCACACAGAAAAAATAACCAAATATAGATTTATTTACTTAAAAAGGAAACATCACGAACTTATAGTTAAAAACTACAAGCGAAACTAGCGAAAAAAGGTTTAAATACTATTTGAATATTCATACTATCACAAGTATCACCACAGAGATTATTTTATTAGTAACTGGAATTTAGGTCTTAAACAACGAACAATTTACTACTACATGCTGGTAGTGGAAGTGGTGGTAGTACTTAATAATTTTTAAAAACATCATTCTATACATATATTTGAACCTATATAAACTTAAAATACATATCATGCGATATATTTAAATGAAAATCGCCATTTGTTTTATTGTAAGTAAAAAGCCTTAAAAGTGTTAACTTTTAGGATAGACATATGCTTTCATGGAAACCAGCGGCCTGTATAAATATCATAATATGTTATGATATAACATAGTGTGATTATTAACTTAAGAATACTTCCGGGTATTCACTAGGTGGACATGTACAACACGGAGTACTACCAGATGCAATGAAACGACGAAATTAAAATTTAGTTTCTATTTTTCAACGAAATTTTTTGTCAACGAAATCACTTCATTTCCAAAACAACGAAACTTTAACCCAACGAATTTTTTTCTGATTCTACATTAATTTAGTACGTCAATGGTATTATATGTTTTCATGAACTCATTTTTTTCTTTTCTTTCTATAGTTATCCCTCCATCGCCAATGACTAATATTCCAACAGGTAAGTCTTAAAAATTAAATTTCGTTTTATGAATGACGTTGAGGCAGTTATAATATGTGATTATAAACTACAATGTAACTAAATCGGTTATGCTTATTTGATTGAAAATATTTCTTAATTTTTAGTCACTCAGTGGTATGATATTTGTACACAAGTTAAATTAAGCCAATATTATCGAATGTTGAATCAGTGCAATGAGCATGACATGTAACATTTACAAAAATGTCATAAGCGATCAAGGTAGAGAAGCAAAATTTAAAGGAAGTTGTGATAGTTCATTTTGATAAGAAATATTTAAAATTATTTATATTTCTCTTACGTATACAAAAATGTCATAAGCGATCGAGGTAGAGAAAAAACATTGAAAGGAATTTGTGATAGTTCATTTTGATAACAAATATTTAAAATTATTTATATTTCTCTATGTAAACAAAAATGTCATAGGCGTCGAGGTAGAGAAAAAACATTAAAAGGAAATTGTGATAGATCATTTTGATAAAAAATATTTTAAATTATTTACATTTCTCTAACGTCTTAATTTTATGTGAGTGTGTATGTTTCAGCCCCAAGTCAGATAAATGATCCATGCCAGGACAAACTTGCGAACTGTGCAGCACACGGTACACAGGCATGCGTCGGTTTATATACACCATGGGCACAAGTGAACTGCCCTCGTTTCTGTGGATTCTGTGCAAGTAAGCCATCCAAATTTAAATCACATTTTATAACATTACGTTTAACAAACTATATGCGATATTTCTAGACTTTCAATCTTCAGGAATAGCAAAAATATTACGAAAAAGGTTAAGTTTTAGGTAGGTATAAACATTTTACCATTTTAAAAAATGAAAGCTCTAGTTATAACCTTGAGGAAAACGTCGCAATATTTAATAAGTATCTAAACGCATCTCCTTTTATCGGTATACAAAATTTATCGATATGCCCAAGAACATGTCACATCGGATGTTGTTTTTTTTAACTTTAGCATATTTTTGGGAAATACAGTTTTGAAAGGATTTCTAACGTATTGCTTTGGTGAAATGTTCGTGAATTCTAACTTAAACATGCTTAATATGCATAAATAAGTTTTGCGATACCAAGACTATGATAGATAGACTTAAAACTCAATAAAATAATGTACACTATTTCCTTAGAATTAAGATCGTAAGGAAACTAAAATCCATACTATGCTTTGCTTAATTAGACTCAAAATATGTTTATTTCTTAGAAATAAACATTTGATAAGCTAGTCAAGTTGTCATCAGATATTGTAATGTATTGTAATGATATTATATACGGAGACTCAATTGAACTGTCTCCTTTTCACATGAAACAAACATCTCTTAACAAGTAACGGGGAGAAATGGAATCAAATTCTAATTTACTTTGAAAATAGATTTATTCATCATATAAGTCTGAAATGGTTTTATATAGCCTTTTTACACCTGTTTTGTTGTATTATAAAGCTGCCATACCGACTATTCCACCACCCTGTGTTGATAACTTGAACACGTGCAAAAGCTATGACCCAAGTGTGTGCGGAGGATATGGAAGCTGGGCTCATGAAAACTGCCGCCAATTCTGTGGATTCTGTCGTAAGTGTGATAAAATGCCTACTTCGTTTACACAGACTCAAACAAGCCTTAAATGCCACCTCTTAATAACAATCACATATCTTTAAAGGCCGGACTTTTAAAATCCGTTCTCTTCATATTTCAATTAAGTTGAACCTGTATTTAAAGGCCACATGTTTATAAAGGCCATTTTTCTTAGTTCCCTTGGGTGGTCTTTAAAGACAGGTTTAACTGTACATTGTTTCAATAACCATCATATGTATGTGTACATAGCATTTTTTTTATTCAATCGAAAGCGATATACACTGTGACGGTTAAACCGTCTTCAGCGTTTTATTGAGTTTACTTTATATGAAATAGTAAAAACGACAAACCAAAACGCTATTCAAAAGACATTTATCTATGTGTGTGTGGGTTAATTAAAAACAGAAAAAACCAAAACAAATACAACTATTAATCTAAAACAAGACGTCTTGGAACTTTTACGATTCGTTTATTTTATACCATTAATGGGATATATTAAATAAAAACGGTCAGTGTTTTAGATTTTCATCGTTTTAGTCTCTTCTATTGTCCGTAGATACTTTTCCGTTGGCAAGTTTTCCTTTATTTGAACCATTTAATAATTGTTTTATTCTAATGGTTAATTATATTGTTGTTTTAATAATAATAGATAAATTTCTCTGAATATGATTTTGTTTGAAACAAATAATGAATACAATTGACTGTTTTACCTGGGCATTGTCTATTCCTAATCCATTGACTTTTGAACACTTCTTTATAGCAGTTGTGTCACAACCTTACCTGGAATCTTCGACGTGATCCTTTCATACAGCTGGGTTTTTTTTGTCCCTTTTAAATATTTTATTATTGCGGTCCATGTTGGTTTGGAAGTAAAAATCAGCAACTAAGGCAATACTTTAATGGTTGCAAAACTCCCCAACTCCCGTAATGATTTCATGGTAATCAAAACTTTTCTGCAAACATAGGAAGGATGCCAACTGAAACAGGGAGATGCGGAGAAAGGAAACGCAAACAAACCTGCAACATGCCTCCAATGAATAGAGTATTTATAAGAGAAAAGAGCCAATACTCTATAATCTGTGAGAGACATCTTCGTCCCGAATTCCAGGTCCAGCTCCGAAACATCCGTCATTAATGGAAGCTTTAGAGAAAACGAATTCAGAATAGAAAATACCTTGGTAAACCATAGCTACATAAAACTACATCACAAAAGCTATCGAGGCTAGTCGCCACCAATGTGTTTATATGTGGCTCGTCGTCCCAGGCCACAACAATGCATTTCAAGCTGTGTATGATTATCAATCAACCAGAATACAACTTCCTTTATACGTACTGTATTCTAAATTGTTGGTTTTGGCAAAAATTGCGGCATTTTATAATAAATTTATTCGTATTAGTTACGTCAGTCATTATTATTATAATATATTGTTAAACTATCAGGTCATATCTGCCGACGCGGACTGGAGTATCCTACACATATATTCTCAGGAATACGTTCAAAATTAAATTTCCATTTTTATATTACGTCTAGATCGTCAATATTGACTGAGGTTCTCTCACACGAAATGTCTATCGTTCATTTTAAATGTATTGGTGGCGTGACCTTAGTTTGCAAATTATATTTTCATAAGAATGCAAAATTGCAAATTGAAACGTACCATGAATACATATAATATCTATAAGAGGAAAACACCAAAGAGAGAAGATATGGGAAGTTACCGTATTTATGTAACACCACTTGTCCATCAAGCATACTTGGACTTTTGGGTTATGGCATTGTGGTAGTATGGTAAAATGTTAAAAGCAGCAAGCGTTAAAGGAACACAGAACTTCTATCGCAATTGATACAAACCTATGCGAATAGCATAGCTCTTCGAATTTTAAATGTTTATCTAATGTGTTAATATTGACCCTCTGTTTTTTCGCAGAATTTAATGCACCCGGAGTAAACGGTTATTGTAAGTATGGTTAGGCGTGATATAGTTATTTGGATTTTATGATATATAAACTTTTTGTATTATGTATGCATAGCATTTAATGTTTACAACATTAGATTATTTAAGTATGAAATTAATTTTCCTTTTCTTCTATAAACAGAGAACATACTCCAAACAAGTAATTAAGATAGTAAAATATACATCAAACTGTAACGAATACACATAATCAATAGCAGCAACTGAGCTACGAGATCAACGTGTGTAAATATGCATAAGAATGTCACAATTGTTTTTGTGCAAAATAAAATCACGGAGTTACATTGATTTAAAAAATCAGTATACATGTTGACACTGTTAACCAAAAAGACTTTTAAAAATGCATATGATTTGTTTGTTTTTCTTGTTCTACATATGGATGCTTAAACCATTGCAGATGGTAAATGCTCGTATGGCGGGAAAACATATACCCAAGGTCAAACATGGTCGGATGGATGTGCCTATGAATGCACTTGTGACGATGCAAGCCGAGGACGCTACAGTTGTTACAGCAAGTGAGACCATAAATATTTTCCATTGAGCACTTACAAATATAATTTTCCTGAGGTTATAGACACGAAAAACAAATAATCACGAATTACTCTCAAAAGATCTTTTTATGCCATGTTATATGTTACAAGTATAATTACGAAAAACTTAAACGCCGTTCGGAAGACATAAGGACATGGACAAATAAAAAAACGTTAAAGGCCGTGACCAGAATCAAAAACACATATAAACAATTAGTAAACTGCAAAAGGAATTTATATTAAATACTAAAAGCACAATCAAGTATCAACGAAGGAGTGAGCGTTTCGTACTACACATATGCCACCCGACATGATTATTCAAATACAAAAAATGCAACCTGAATCATGCCTCGGATAAATATGATATTTATAAGAGGAAGGAGCCAAATCTCTGTGTGAATTACCACGTCCCGAACCCCAGATCTTGCTCGAGGCTGCTGTCATTAATGGACGCAAGAGAAGAATTAATTTTGAATAGACAAGACTTC
>JAUMGZ010001133.1:0-20708 GCA_032359645.1 Pododesmus macrochisma | reverse complement strand
ATATTTTGGCGATAGAAATAGGAAAACTGTATATTTTGGCGATAGAAATAGGAAAACTGTATATTTTGGCGATAGAAATAGGAAAACTGTATATTTTGGCGATAGAAGAAGGAAAACTATATATTTTGGTGATAGAAGAAGGAAAACTATATAATTTAGAATCAAGTACAAGAATGGAATAACTTTTGCAAGTATGACGAACTTACAAACTTTTGTTTAGATCAAACCAAACACAGATCTATAGAAACTTATGAATAGACAGAGAGAGTAGTTAAGACAATGCCAGGTTAATGTTACCTGAATGATATGGTTTTTAGTGCTCTTTCTGCTACTGCCCTGGCCTTGTCTATTGCCGAAGTTTCTAAGAGGAATGCCATGTACTGTAGCCAAATAAGTGAATTATCTGGTGAGGCTAGTGCAAGTCTATCGAAGTCGTCTGCCGTGTGCAGCAATGTGTTCCCTTCCATGCGTAACTGTTCCAACTGCAACATAGATAAACATAATGCATTATTTGACACTTTGACAGATTTATTTTTGATTGTTGAATATTATTTTAAACTGAAGAGGAATGACAAATGTAGTGGCAATAGCATAAAATGCGAGTAAACATTTAAAAGCAAAGCACAATACAATTTGAAGCAAGTTAAAGTGGCTGAATGACTAAGGCCATTCTTTAACAAAACAGACTTGCTTCTAGGCTTATCACTAAAATTACCATATGAATTGAAGATTTGAAGCAACAAAAGTACACTTTCTAAAATTTGGGATTACATATTTTATTATCACCTTGAGCACTTATTGTTTGGACAAGATTTAGAGTATTAAAGCAACCTTCAAGACACAATATTTTAAAAGAAAAGTCTACTCACCTCATATATTTTACTTTCTTCTTCCCTCTTGGCTTTGTTAATTTCTGCTTTTGTTTTCTTCTTTGTATTCTGCATTTAAATTAAGAAAGGAATTTCAGCAATAAGTCATTTCTTTAGCTCACCATTCAGGTCAAGGTCACATTATTCTCATCATTTCTTTCGATCACCATTCAGGTCAAGGTCACATTATTCTCATCAAATTTCAAAATTAAAAATTAAGATAATATAATTAACAAGTATTATCAAAAGGCACAAACAAAATTCAGGGAACAAAAAAAAAAACGTTTAAATGTCAAGATAATATGGTATGTTGATGCAGTCAAGTCTAACAGCTGTATAAAGATGATGGTGCGTTTCTTTTTGTGATGATTCACCCGAGACTTTATTTACATTTTTTTACATAGACATACCTGTGTGTCATCCTCGTCACTATCAGAATCCGTGTCGGACTCCTCTCTAACTCGTGACAAACCTGAGCTTAGTGAGGATAGATCTGTGTCCATAGCAAAGCCTCCTGACACTTGTAACCTGGCAACCCCGTCTCTTGATATCTTTTCCTGAAAACAAACACACTTAAGCATCTTAAAATCAGGTATCAAGCGTTTATTTCATAATACTTTAAATTTAATTAAAAAATTGAATGTGGGAGAAGAATAATCAATCACCAATGGTTGTGTAAGACAGATATCACTACCCTAGAATGAAGACTTTTGTCCAGTACTCAATAAGCCTTATTCTTGACAAAACATCTCAGTCCTTAGGTCGACAATGTTTGCTCTTACACTTAATTCTTTTCATCCAACAATGCTTTAAGATTTTGTAAGAATTTATTTTTATGATTTTCTTTCACATCCAAATGTTGTTTTTCCTCCTACCTTTTTAGTCTGTGCCATGCTGTCCTCGGACTCTGAATTTTTCCGTTTTCTATTTGATGTCTCCGTTTTACTATTCTTTACATTTGAAAAACTATCATCTTCATCTCCACTGGATACTGATAGTTTCCTCTTCCTGTCTATTTTGTCTGTTGCCATGGAAACATCTTCACTGTTGGAGTTTGACCTTCGTCTCACTGAAGAACCTAAACTTTCACCAGTTTCACTTCTCTTGACTGTCAGCGAAACTTGGTTTGTATTGGTTATTCTGTTGAAAATCAAGAATTTTATTAAATATGAAAATCAAAGTCCTTTGGGTTTAGTAACAAAATATTTAATACATGTGTAGCATCATATTCAAATATGAAATATGGAAACTTTGTTTTTTCATATATTAAAGATTCAACAGAAAAAGAAATTTATAACTGGTACACTTAGAGCGAGAGTTGACTGATATATTCATTGAATTTACAGCCGATTTCAACAAGACTCACAACCTATTTGAAATAACTGAATGAGCACATTCTCACGAGATCACTTACTTGAGAATTTTCGCAGTGACAACTTTCCCGATATAAAACGCAGAACCCACAGCCTGGGTGGCATCTTCTTCATCAAAAACTTGGTTTTTATCCACTGTGCCATAAATGTTTCTACCAATACTGCAATGATGCAAGATGTTATCAAGATAAAGTATGTGGTTGTCATTAGTGATGTATCTCACTATGCCATTATAATACAAGATATCATAGATATAATTCTTACTGGTTGTGCTACATTTCAAACACTTAAGGCTTTGTGCTACTCACATTTCAATATTTACCTAGAATTGTGTAACTCCTCTGGTATTTTCCATAATGATACATTAGAAATTTATTGCCCATTAACCCCTATATTTCTAATAGTAAACTTAAAGTATACACTTGATATACTCATCTACCAAAGTATTTTAAAATGTGTAAGACTCGAGATCAAAGGAAAAGGTCATTCCGGTTTCACAGTACATACCACACAGTGAGGACTTTGTTTTCATTATCTGTGACAAAGCCACGGACAGAACATCCTCTCGACAGTTCTGATACGTCCTTGACCTCTGGGTCTGTTATAACTTCATCCTTGGAGCCAAGTCTGAAAGGGAGAAGAATCATATCTTATACAAATTTACTCACACAAGTCAACCACTCTAACATGTTGTAAACGGAGTTAACTACATGTGTTTTGCTTAAACCTTGGTGTCAAAAACTGGTAATAGTGTAACTACCTTATGAGACAACTGAAATTACAAAAGGGATGGCACCAGGACTGGCTGACGCAGTGTCAGTATATATATGAACAATCTTTTTCTTCAATTAATCCTCAATTATTTTTTCTAATTTATCATGAAAACATTGAGAAAATGGGTAAATATCAAACTTCTGTGATCATTCTTAAGCTATTCAACCCTACATAATCACAATGGACTCAGCAATCCATGATTTGGCCCATTGCATTGTGTATTGTAGGGATGGTTAAGCCTAACACAGCTGTAAAATATCCCCTCCTGACTGAAATCATTTAAACTATAAACACCTAAAAAGGCAACTACTGTAAACTGTTTTAATTTAGGGCTGGTGAATGTTGCACTTTTCTTACTTTTAACAAATCTGCTTTTTGATATTATAATCTGTATTTGTCTATATATCATAATAATACATGTACAGTCAAACTTCTCTATAACGACCAACACAGAGACCAGACAAAAGTGGTCATTATATGGAGGTGGTCTTTATATACATGTAAAAAGAAGTGAAATTAGACTTCAATGGACCTTGTTTTAGTGGTCTTTGTGTACAGATGGTCTCTTTATAGAGGCCGTTGCTAGAGCAGGCTGTACTGTACTCGCGACTATTTAATTTAACGCTTATTTTTGGGAACTCTTTGAGAAATTAACTGAATGCAATTGAATGTTGGTTTACATTATATTTGACAGTATCAACATGACATATTACCTTGATTGTCGTGTGGAGAGAGTACACATTTTCTGAGAATGATCCACAGACACAAGGTAACATTTAACACACGTATTTCTCCTGAACTTCCGCAGAGGTCTGTCTTTGTACTGGTCATCAATGTCAGTGAGTGATACAGTTCCATTATAACCACTTTGTATCTGTACTAACAGACCTTTCTTGTGTTTAATATTTGTTATCTGACCCATGATGGTCGCACCTGGTTTTAATTCTGGTTGATTTTTAACATCTACAAAAGAGAATTCGATTTAAACACAAATGTATAAAAATTACTATCATAAGTTCATATCTTTACTTATAAGATTTTTAACTCTACACATTTCAAAAATTCTTGTTTTAATGTTCAAATGTTGTGTTAACAACCAATAAACAGACAGATAAAACTTTTACTACAAATTTAATTGTCATGTAAACTTGATTTTTCCATTAAAATTATCAAATTTTTTTTTCTCCATTAAAAACAACTTTCTTTTCATCCTCGCGTAACATTAAAATATTTTCTCACACCATTTTTTATGCAATCTTAACTACTGAACTAGTTGTTTCTTTTTAAGATTCTCCAATAGTAAGGGAGAACTAAGGAAAAATGAGATGATGTCATACAGTGCATATTGCACAATTAACATTAATGACAGCATAAAGTGATCATTAAGTTTGAAGATGTTCTTGTCTATATCTTATTGTGTTAGGTATTTGTGAACATTGTTGTGTAAGAAACAAGAACTCTAACTTGCAAGTGTGTGTTGTGTGTGTGTGAAGATTTATCTAAGGGCTGTTCCAGAATTAACATAATGGTATAGAGCTGGGAGGCATTATTTCAGAGGCCCGACCACCTATCAAATATTAAAATTGATTTAACATGTGAAATAGTAAGCAGATCTGGATTAACCTAACCATCCATAATATATTCACTACAGGTGCCTCCCACCCCTCCCATACAGTTTATTTTAGAACAGCCCTAACTTGGATGTATTGTAATCCATAACACATCATTACATGTTAGAGATCCCTATGTTTCCACCTCTTACTTTACACATTTTTCAAACTTCATCATAATTTACCCAAGAGAGACAAGTCCAGGATTCCATCTTTATGAACCTCCAACACAGTGGCATTGTAACCCTCTCCCTCTATGAAATGTTCCTCTGGATTTTTTAAAACCTGGATAAAAAAGATGACTTTAAGATTTATAAGAAAGATAAGGGGCTCCCAGTTTTATCTGGGTTATCAAAAAATCAAGAGTGTAATTACTGATTAATTGTTATAGACAACTTCCCAATACAAGGCCTATATAGGTCAGTATTTAAAGCCATTATAAACAGTAGTTCCTAACACTAACTGTTTCTATGTATACTGTTGTTCAAATTTGATTACATTATATTTTCTGTTCTGTTTTTCTGAGAATCTTCGCTTTACCAAGTAGGTCATCATAAAGAATTAACTGTTATAAAGAATCAAAATTGTAGTCATTTGGTCCCAAATCTATCATTGTTTATTTTATTGGGGTTTAACAGCCTTTCAACACACGTCTATAGGTCATATCAAGACAGTGTCTGCTTGTGACAGTGTACACTGATTGCAACTTTATTGTGCTGTCTCATTGAAACTGCACACCGTAGACACATTGACATGATACTTTACTTGGTCACATTATCCTTACACCAAGCCAACCAGTCCTTCTCCTACCCAGAAGTGCTGAGCACTTAGAAAAGAGAAAACTGAAACCAGTAACAAGGAATGTGAATGATTCATTCAGTTAATTTCTAAACAGCGTCTAAATGTCAGCTGCCGTGATGTATCTTACCTTGTTGTCTTTAGAGAGATTCAGGAAGTGAACTTTACCATTAACAGTAGGACTAGCATTCACCCACAGTAGATTTTTCCTGTACTACAAAAATATGAACAAGATTATACATAAACGTTGATACTGTACCTCAGACATAATTCTGAACATGGCACTCAATCTTTTTAATTTGCTTCAAATGCTCATTGATTAATCTTATCACATTTTTCATTACATTTCCCTGATCACATTTACTGATGAACAAAATTTTACCTACTGCCTATCTTTTGAACTTTCATTTAAACTTGCACTATTAAAGTGGAACAAACCAAATTACAAACATTTCATTGCTTTAAATTAAACCTTTATAATTATATATATAAACCTACATGCATAACGAACACAGGTATCCTGTCTCCCACTTTGTACTTTCTCTCAGCAATTGCTTCAACATCACCGGATGTCATGTGACTAGGCTTTACACTGCATTCTGGGATAAGTATCTTTTTTAAAGGATCCCTGGTAAAATATATCAAAAGATCAATAAAAGAACTTTAAGCACAACTGAACTGGTTCTTCACAGAATTCTTCCACGAGGTATAATTAATCAACAATATGACAGTATCTTAAATTGTCCCATAGATCAAATTTCTCTATTTATTACCATAAATACCATTTGCTTGTTTTTGTTATTATAGCTACCAGTTGTCTGTATTTGTTACTATAGAAACCAGTTGCCTATATTCATACCATAGATACTAGATTTCTTAATTTGTTAATATAGGTACCAGTTGTCTGTATTTGATATTATAGTTTATTGACCTATGGCCTGTGATACTCAATCGGGACATTTTATTGACCTATGGCCTGTGATACTCAACCAGGGACATTTTATTGACCTATGGCCTGTGATACTCAATCGGGACATTTTATTGACCTATGACCTGTGATACTCAACCAGGGACATTTTATTGACCAATGACCTGTGATACTCAACCAGGGACATTTTATTGACCTATGACCTGTGATACTCACCAGGGACATTTTATTGACCTATGACCTGTGACGACAGCAGACGTCTCCATTCCATCTTTGTACTTCTCCATAGGTTTCTCACCCTGCCAATGACAAAACAAGACAATGTATCAATCATGTTAGTGTCAAACATTATGTTCCCATCTCACATTTCTCCATGCATTTCTGAAATTTTCTTGAGTTGACAAACTTGAATTTCAGAGACACAAAAAATGAATAAATCTAATGCTAACAATGACAAACTAATATTTATCACAATCAAGAGATTACTTTACTTATATGAATGTTATTGAAACAAACAAAGTAAAACATGTACATGTTATATATTTTAACTTTGCAGAAAAGAATTTCTTTCTTATTTTATTGCAAATATGTATCATACTAATATTGTTGTTGTAAGACCCACAAGAAGCTTTATCTAAATATTTGATAGTAATTATGGTCTTAATTTAATAGTAGGTGAGATCCTATTGTTAATCATAATCAGGATATAAAATATGGATGACTGCGACGAATAATCATCCAGTCAATTTTAAATTCAAGACATGATTACGTTTTTGACACTGTCCACTATATGGGTGATGTGTATCCGACCTGGTATTCCATTCACTTTCACATTCATCTGCATGGCCAGTATGCTCTTTATTCTGCAATAAAACCACACCATCAGATAACAAATATATGCTTTAAAACAAATTAAGTTTTTGAGATCGTTAGATAAGATAAACTACATGACTAAATTCATGATAATTCTTTGAACAATTTCTGTGACAATAAGAAAGTTAATGAATGGACAACAATTTTGTTTGTTTGTTTCATTGGGGTTTAATGTCCCTTCAACTCTTGTCACAGCCAGGAATCAAACATGTGCCTACCGGGTCATGAGGCGCATGCCCAACCTGATTGGACAACAGATGAGGGCCAACCAGTCTTACTCTTACATAGTAATGCTGAGCACTAAGCAGGGAGCAAGAAGATTACTTGGTTTTTACGTCTTAGGTTTGATGCCACTGGGAATCAAACCTGTGCTTACTGTATCACGAGGTGAATGCCTTAACTGAATGGACAACAGATGAGGGCCAATGCATGACTAGTTAAGCTCATCTGAGCAATGCTCAAGGTGAGCTTAAAATCTTCTTACAATGGTAAATTTACTTCAGTATCGTCAGTACAACAACAAGAGGCCTATTGGGCCTAAACATGCATCTGGTTGCAACATCACTATGATTTCATTTTGTTGATGTCCCTTGGGGCCAGAGCCTTGTCATTTGAACAAATCTGAATCTACCACACGACATAAACAAAACTGATTTTATCTCAAGACATATGGAATTTATTATCTTAAGAAAAATTACACTTTAAACATCCCTTCATTCTCATCATTCATAATTTCAAACAATTACTTTTTAACAAATACACAACTGACTTGATTTCTCTATCAATATTGTATTGTTCCTAACTTTGACATGGAACTGAAAGAACTCAAATGAATTTAGCAATCAAATTTTGTAACATTGTTTTTTTTGTACTTACGTTGCCTTGACAACTTGACCAACTGGAGGTAATTTTGCTATTTCAGGATTTTTAGCCACAGCAGTTGACTCTTCGTGTACTTGCAGGCTACACAGAACTCTTCCTTTATAGAACCTTTCATACAAAACAACAAACACAAGAAACATATAAACTACAAAATTACAAAACAACTTAATGTTTCAGAAATTAATCTTTTTTATTGAAGCTGGAAAGTTTTTCTTCTTCTTTTTTTGAAAGCTGGCATGCAAGTTTTTGCTATAAAAGAAATATCGGACATGTATAAAAACAATTGTTTGTGGTATGTTATGCCCTCATCTTTATTAACGATGTTGAAAAGGTCCCTAACACATCGCATATCTCCTTGTCAATCCAAATGACACAAGATTCCATTTTCACACACTTTATTCTAAGTTAGCTTCAAAAGTACCTATTTAAGAATATCTTATAATATGTAGTTCAAAAACAGGAAGATCTGTGACACCTTGAGACTTATTTGTAAGACCTGACAATCAAATCTTACAAATGTATGAATTGAATAATGTACGAAACTAATGATGTACAGTCATATTGCTAGTTTCCAATCACTGAATTGCCAGTTCTGAATCATTACCTTTCTTAAATTTAGACTTAAAGAGACAAATTTTTAAATTGTAAATTTGTTTTATTTTGACTCGACATCTTTTCAACTAGAAATATTTCAAAACTTGAAAATGATGATTCGACACTAGAAGAATTGCTGTACATCTGTGTTAAAGTGCTTACTCTTTGACTACCGCAGGATTTGTCTGTTCTACTGCAAACTGATGACTCTCCAAAACATCATTTAAATGCTGCAAATAAAGGATTTACCGTACAGTACTTAACAATAGAATAACTATCAACATTATAATATTGAATCAAAATTGACTTCATTGTTTAAAGAAATATCAATGCAGAAATCATGGCAAAAAAAACAATGCTAATGAATGATAATTATGAAAAATATTTTACAGTTAACCTGGCAGAAATACATCAGAATTTTCTACAGTTATTTTATCTTAATCTATAATCTTAATTTTAAAAGTGGAATTTAAAGTCTTAACCACAGTTGCATATCTATATTTACTAATTGCAGCATTTTCTGTATTACATTTTTACTAATCACACAGATTTAAAATAAAACTTAACAAATTGAAATTAAAAAGAAATCAAACAATGTTCTTCAATTCTTTGAAAGAAACATTTTAATTACCCCACCTGACTAAAATATAAATATATATATATATACAGAGCATCTATACATTAAGACCACTAAATTCAGGTCTCTTGAAGTCTAATTACATTTATTTTCACCTGTACATAAAGACCACCTCCATATAAAGACCACTTTTTTCTGTTCTCTTGGGTGGTCTTTATATACGGATTTGACTATATAACACTTACTCTTTTGGCTGGTAAATACACAAGCTGTCCGGCACCGTGACCTTTCAATGCTCCCAGGATAAAATCTGGCTTGATCAGTAGGGTCTCACATCTTATGACCCGGTTAATATTGGACTGTAAAAATATGATCAAAGTTATAAAATACTTAACAGGTTACCAAACTTATAAAACACCTGACAGGGTACGAAAGTTATAAAATACTTGACCGGGACAATCATGTCACTAAGTTCTACTTAACATTTTGTATACAGGCTTCAGACCCATTTGTGATAATGTGACTAACATTAAGGGGAGATAACTTGTATTATGTTGACAACTTGTGCTTTAATGATTTGGAGCTTGGCTTCGGGTTAAGAGCAAGGTCCTCTCACCCATTTAGTTTGTTTCACGTCTTTTTTTTCCCGTCTCACTTTGCTAGTTCATTATGATGGTGACTTTTTGATGACTTTTTGATGAAGCTATTGTTTGTTTGTCAACAACTTTAGTTCTGTTGATCCCATTCCTTCTTGTTTTGTTTATACTGCTTGAAAAGAAACTTATACGGAAAAGCAGGGTGGAAATCGCATGTGTAAGGGAGACTTAGTATACACACAGCTTATTGTAAGAAGAGGTCAAAATATGAATATAATACGGTTTTCTATTTCTGACCCTATATTACCTTTCCAAATTTATCTTTCCTGTTCTTGATAGCCTTCACGAGATCTGTGTGAAGACAGAACTCTATACAATTTTCATGTAAGTCTACAAACATGACAACAGCTTCAACAGTCTGTTCCCTCACTGGCTCCACACCTAAGTCAAAAACACAATTTATATGGTTTAAATAATAAACAGCCAACCCTTCCATGGTACGAAAAAGTCTTAATATGATGGATAACTTAACGGGAATGTTTTATTCAATAGTTGGTATTTTTATATTAAATATGAATCGAAAAATATTGGGAAGTGATTTTCAATAAGAAGTTATTTCCAGACACATGACACACATTACTAACATGTGGAGTTTAATAATGGTTATTTTCATGAAAAAGCAAAACATCTTACAATAAGTTATGGTGTGTACTTTCCTAATGTAAAAAGATCAGTGACTAATATTAGGTATTTTTGCATATTATAAAGACATTTTAAAGGTGGGATTTAATTAATAGGAGGCATTCTTTGTGATATAGATATAACTATTAAAGGATGAGGGATATCAAGTTTACTTCCTCCTTTACACACCTCTCATGTGCTCTTTGGTAGCGAATCCCTTGACATCACTGTCCACCTGACAAAGAACGCCCTGATGTGTTACATCTGTAATGGTCACGTCACACACTTGTCCAATTTTGTACGAGTGAAGTTTGTTGTCTTTGGAGCCTTTTCTCTTCTTCTTATCTGCTTTCTTACCTACAAGATCAAGAAATTCAATGTGTTTTCATGTCTTGCAGTTGTAAACACTATACTGTATGTTACATTAATTTGCAATTACACAATAATAAACACTACACTGTATGTTTCAAATACTTTCACAGTTATCAACACCGTAATGTACGTTTTAACTACTTTTAACGTCATAAATACTATACTGTATGGTTCAGATACTTTCATAGTTATAAACATTAAACTGTATGCTTTAATTACTTTTACACTTATAAACACTATACTAGCTATATGTTTCAAGTATTATCCTCAGGTCTATTCTGCAAATGTTGAGGCAATATAAACAAAGTTATAAACACTATACTGTATGCTTCCACTACTTTTACTTTCACATTTATTAGTTTCCACTACTTTCACAAATTTGGTTCCATATGCAACAAAAATGACTAACTGTGTATATATAAAAGATTAAACAGCAGGACTTCTAGTTTGTAAGAATTTTTTTTTTTTTAAATTGTCAAGTTTTCCCTATTTTTGGCATGCTAGTGGTGCCACCGAGATGTCAAGCCCCATTGTGTGAACAAAATGTTAATCTCCTTCCCCTGATGATTTCTCTTTATATCAAGTTTGGTAAACATTTATCCAATGGATTGATGAAGGTGTACCTTGGATTAAAAACCTTAATGATTAGCAGATTTGTTTGGCATAGCACATATCAAAAATGAAATCAAATCGGTGGCAAAATATTGGTACTGAGACAATATAGTTACTGACACTAATTTTTACTGTAACCATAGGTACAATTATGGAAACAGAATAACCTCTCAAAGTCAATTTACATCTTTAGAAACTTTTCTAATGTTCAGAGAAATAAAAATTTACAAACCGTCAGTTGAAGGAGCACTTCGACCTAGTTCATACTCCTCCAGATAACTCTTTAATAACTGAAGACCTATGTCTGTGTTGCCATGGTAACAGTCATTCATTCGTAAACTGGCCAAGAACCGTCTTTTTTCTGCATCAACTTCAATCACCTTGGCAATGACCGGCTGATTTATTGCAAACACTTGATTCAAATCTGGAACTCTTTTGTCAGTAGAGTACTGAAAAAGTATGTAAAAATATGATTAAAATCTGAAACTTTTTTGTTGGTAGAGTACAAAAACAGTGTGTAATAACATGACAGATTAACAATTCATTCAGAACCCTTATCCTGAATTAATTCAAAACTATGCACAATTACTAACTTTATGTGTATGCAATTTCTTTTTTGCTGAATTTACAGTTGTTTTACCACTAACATGTAAATATGATTAAGGGGCCATCCATAATTATCATCCTTTTTCCAAAGTCTGCAAACCACACGCTAGGAGGGAGGGGGTTTGTTTGTCAGCATTTTTTTGCACGCTTAAAATTCCGAAAATCACAACATTTCAAAATCTGAAATCTGATTCCTTTTGTTTCCTATAGTGTTCTAAGTCTCGTTCGCCAGAGCGTTTATTATCACCTTGTTAACATTATTTGAGAAATGGCGTAACAACTAACGTTGTTTGGCACAACAAAAAACAAGTGAAATATGTGTATTATAGAACAAACCGCGTTATAATAAAGGATGATGTACACTTTTGCAGGGGGTCGGGGGGTTTGAGAAAAGAGTGCTGTTTGCAGACTTTGGAAAAAGTATGATAATTATGGATGGCCCCTAATGAAATTAAACTTAGAAAAATAAACATGAACTCTGTTAGCTGAAAATATTAACTGGATTCAACATACCGTGGAGTCTCTATGCAATGAGAGCTGTTCCAGAATTAACTGTGTGGGAGAGGCGGGAGGCACTTTTACATAGGCCCCACCACCAATCAACTATTAAAACTTATTCAATATAAGGAATGATAGAAAGATCTGGATTTAACCCACCTACCCATAATATATTAATACAGGTGCCTCCCACTTACCCACACAATTAATTAGCCATGATCATATTTGCCATTTTATTCTTTATCATTATAAAGAGTTCCCTGTTGTAATTAATTAAAATCAAGCATAGAAATTTTGTTATTTTGTTTGAAACATAATGTAGTTGACATAAGTTTGCTGCTATAGTGAGTGTCTTTGTTCCTGAACAGTGTGTTATACTGACCTTCTTGGTTTATTAACAACCTTTACAATTTTTACATGTCCTCACCTTAGACGGTACAAGTCCCACTAATCCACCAATCAACTCTACAAAGATTCCATATTCCATGAGGTTCTTGACAGTACCAGGGATCATCATGCCAGGCTGTCAATTAAACAGAAGTTTGCACTTTTACATCTTAATGTGAATTTTCAGGTACACATGTACACCATATTCCAGGTTTAAGAATTAACAGTAAAACTTTGGATTAAATTATGAATCCTAAAAAATTAAGTTTTTTCCCTCCACAGAAACCTTCACCAGTAATGAAAATTAATTCTAAAATTTCTATATAACAAAAGATTTAATTATATTGTCAGTAATGTGTCCATTTCATCAAAATTTATTGTAAACTACTATCTTAAGTATTCTAAAAATGTAAGAGAAAGACATTCATTATTAAGATTGATTAGGAAAACTATTTACCTGTAGTTTTTCAACATCTGTGATGATATCTTCTTCTTCACCGTACTCAAGGAAGGATTTTCTTCTAGATAATGTCTAAGATAAATAGCTAAGGAAACTGGCCAGTGGTAAATTTAAAGTGAAAACTGATTTTCCATTTCTTGTTTTCTAGTTTCAGAATAGTTTTAATTGGATGGGTCAAATGTATCCAGAATATTTGTATTTAATACCTGAAATGCTTAGAATATACTGATAGAACCAAATGGATTTAAACAGCAGAATTCTTGGCTCTACAGTCCATTACATTGTTGATTGAGCCACAGAATTTTTTCATATAAGCCTTGAGTTGTTGAGACATATTATAGATATTTATCAAGTGAAAACCGATTACATTCTTGGCTTTATAGACACAGGTCCAGTCTACAGGAGTACAATCATTGTCATAGTTTTGTATAACCATTGACCAGTTTATAATATTTCTTATTTCAAGAACAAATTTCAAGTTAAAAACTCATTGTCAGTATATCATTATTTATGCACTTTAATTCAACAGGTTTATATGGTAGTTTTAAGCATATACAAAAAGTCAATTTAAAGAAAAATGACAATTCAAAAAGTGACGTCTTCAGCAATTCAGAATTAAGGAACTGTTAAATAACTTGAAATTGAAAGTTGTTGATTAATGTTTGCATATCTACAGTTTAACAAAGGATACGATCATATTTATTTTGTTAATATACACAGTTGATAGAGTTGTTCCCCTTTGATAACTCTCCAGTAGGGTATTCCAGGACTCCATGTTGTCTGACAAATGCATCTTGGGAATGAAGGCATTCATTTTGGAAGATGTCAGATTAACCTTAAGTCCTTTGTCTGTAGTGTCCTTTACCTCACATTCTACTACCTAAAGATGGAGAAAAAAACATAAGTCAACATAGCAACAAGACTAGCTACCAATATATTTCACATAAATAGAAACAGAAAAAAATTCATTCAAAGCAAACAATTTCAATTTGTTGCTTTTGCCTACAAACATTTGAGAAGATTTTGATTTTGAAGATGGGAGCATGTTATCAACTTGAAATTAATAATTTAAGAAAATAACAAATTCTGCAATCAAACATACCTTTCCAACTTGATAGTCACTGGGTATCTCAATTTCTTTTGTACCAAAACCTGTAGCTAGTCCAATCTACAATAGAGATAAACATAAGGCTTTAGAGTTTTTACCAGTCATAGTAGCTTACATGCAGTTTAGACAATTCAGCGTAAAATGGTACCATACACAGTACACTGAAACCAAACCAGCCCTCTATACCGAAACCACACCAACCCCTCTATACTGAAACCACACCAACCCCTCTACACTGAAACCACACCAGCCCCTCTATACCGAAACCACACCAACCCCTCTATACTGAAACCACACCAACCCCTCTATACTGAAACCACACCAACCCCTCTACACTGAAACCACACCAGCCCCTCTATACTGAAACCACACCAACCCCTCTATACTGAAACCACACCACTGTAGTTCCAAGTTAAATATGACTGAATGTAGCAAACCAATTTGAGAAACAGTTTTTCTTTTTTTATACATTTGCTTTCAGTCTCGTAAATAAACAGTTACAGACCAAATTATTTCACGGAAGAAATTTACACTGCACATTATTAAAGTTTCTACAAAAGGCTACATTACCTACCAACTCTTGATGTTTGTGCCTACTGTAAAATTTTCATTGGCTTTTGGTGATATGCACTGTTAGAGTGAGCACTCCTTCTCTACATAACCTTTGTAAAAATTATTCTCCAAATAATAAAAAATGTCCACCTAGCTGCCTTGGCACAAGACAAACAGGGTGATAGAGAGACTATGTTCCTGCCTATAATTTGGCAGTGAAACTAAATCTTTAACTAAACAGCATTTTTCTTTTGAAATGATGGATAAATCAAATGAGAGACTTGGCTGTGAAACATGAAATTTATCATACGATTAAAACACATGTATCCTCACTACTTGAGAAACAAAGTTATATCATTACTCTGTCACTTATGTGTAGTTTTGCTTTGTCAGAATAAAGTTTTACTTCATTATACAATGTACCTTGAAGGACAACTGTAATTTATTTGCTTCCTCTGACCAGCTCAACACCCTACACTTGACAACTTGACCCTTAAAGAACACTTTCGATGGATACTCAATCTTCTCTGTGCTCAACTCATGTAAATTCACCCAGCCCTGAAAAAGACAAATTATAGCAGACATTACATAGAAATTCAATAAAGAAAACAAGTTTATGTTACCAAAATAATTATGAAACAAGACCATCACAAGGTGGTACACAATACTCTTCTTGCAAGTTTAAGACTAACTTTTTAACAAAACTACCCTGATATCATTGTAGAAGTAGACTATCACCCTTTAGTACATACCCTAATATCATTGTAGAAGTAGACCATCACCCTTTAGTACATACCCTCATATCATTGTAGAAGTAGACCATCACCCTTTAGTACATACCCTTATATCATTGTAGAAGTACACCATCACCCTTTAGTACATACCCTTATATCATTGTAGAAGTAGACCATCACTCCTCTGTCTGAGATGTGTCCTATGAACCCCTCCACAGTCAGTCCTGGGTGTAACTGACTGAAGTCGGTCAGTACTGGATACTTTGTGTTAATGAGAGACTTTTTGTTTGTGAGGTGGACAATCTGATTCTTCTGGTCAACATTGAGTACCTGTTAAAACAAGTCTAATATTTAGAAAGGTTAAGACTAGGAAACAAGTCTACTCCATTATAATGGTCATCAAAAAATTGAATGAACTGAGTAAAACAAAATAGACAGAGTTGCGGTCGAATGCATTGTTTCTTTACATTTGAATAAGATTGGAACACAACACATAAAGAGTACTGTTTAACATACTTTCAGCGGGGGACAAGTTTGCCTGTAAACTTTTTCTCTGGATGTAACAGTTAATTAAACCATCTAACTAAAACTTGCTCCGGTTTATTGATATGTCACAGCACAGATCTGAGGAATGCCCCATGGCATTGTCTTTACAATGGCATTGTCTTTACCTTGACTTTTTTTTTTTTTTTTTTTTTAATTATTATAAATATGTGAGAGATACTCTGCCCAATCAAAATACGTCTTCTATAAGATCGTTGGGATTGAGTGTGAAAATGGCTACCCTTACTACTGAAGAAGCCATGAACAAAGCATTCTGGAATTTTGGTTAAAGCATTTTAAAAAAACGAACAAAAACAAATTTTAGATGCTATATTTATAAACAAGACAGTATAGCAGTCTTTGCCATACCAGATGCTTGTTCCACTGAAGCGAGAGCTTGGTACTGATCACGAAGTTGGTACAAAGTAATACCCAATGATTCTGTAGGTGCTTCACTGATTGGCTGTTTGGATAATTCATGGTAATGACCTTGTCTAGAGGTGTTCCTCAGATCTACGCTGCAGCATATCAATAAACAGGAGGAAATTTGATCTTGTTTAAATCAGGTTGTAACTTAATATACCCTACAGCCGAGGATTATGTCTGTAAATTTTGTCTCTGGATGTCACAGTAATGATTAACTTACCCTACAGCGGAGGACTTCTAGGTTTGTATATTTTTTCTCTGGATGTTTCAGTGGTATGTCAGCATTATGTAAATTACTAATGACACCCTTGATGTGACTTGTAACAGTCACATGGATGCACTTGTCAGCCAACGACTTTACAGTACACTTAATGATCTGTCCTGGCACCACATCTTCTATGGCCATGATTTCCTGATTGATTACACTCCTATAATACAAACACACCATACTGAATGAATACAACATTTTACTTTTACTTTTAATGATGCGTATTTGAAACGACACAACTTTTTTTTTGAAGACGTCTAAGCCATAGTTGCCAACGCTCCCTATTTAGGAGGGAGTCTCACTATTTTTCGTACACAATTTTCACTTTTGACATTAGTATAATTCTTAAACTGTGCGTATCAACTTGCTTTAA
Organism: Pododesmus macrochisma; assembly: GCA_032359645.1. NCBI lineage: Eukaryota > Metazoa > Mollusca > Bivalvia > Pectinida > Anomiidae > Pododesmus > Pododesmus macrochisma. Next base: position 3,214 of record JAUMGZ010001133.1, on the reverse strand, counting down.
CTTAGTGTATTGCACAGAACTGGTTAAATTCTTATACTACTATTTTGTTATATAAGATAAATATATAGGTACACATTTTCTCCCCAATGAAAATTTTAAAAAGTTGGCAAGTATGATCTTTAAAGTTACAGGGTTACAGTCTTTAAAGACCTGACTTTCCTCTTAACTGCAGTGCGATATACATCAAGTGTTCTTAATCTTCAAGATCTAAAAACATTAAACAGAAACAGGGGGACAAGTGCCCTTCTTAAATCACAACTGGTAACTCTATGATAGACGAGTGAGAATTCAAAGATTTTTTCATTATACTTCATAGTTTTGAAACAACTGAACTGAAAATAAGTGGTAAATAATACAAGGGAAATGTAATTCCTCTCTAACTACTGAATAAATACTTTTATGTCTTCTTTACAGAAAATGACCTGTAAAACAATCAAATCCACAATATTCCTTTGTTATCTTTTGTCAAATCTTTACAAGAAATAGATAATAAAAAAATGTTTTTGTAAATTTCATAGATTAGGATTTCTGTTGAGATCAGATTGGTGACACATAATAATGTTGCAGAAAAATTTATCATATTTATCTTCACTTACTCTTTTAATGTTACATAAACTTCGTTGTCCAATAAGTTGAATCCCAAAACTCTGCATCTAGAAAAATCAACAAGAGACCATAAAATCAAATCATTTGAAAAGTGTTTTTTTAAGACAACAGTTATTTACTTCAAAATATTTTAAAATTTGGAATATTTTATTGTGGTAAAAATTGTCATACTGGAGCTAGATTTGATTTTATAGAAAAGTATATCTTTTATTGTTTTATTTGAAACTATCTATTCAATTTATTATACTTTATAAAAAATGTGTGCTATTACCATGGCAGCATTGTTACAACAAGTTGTAATTTCAATCTAGATATCTGCCAATTCAGCACTTTTACATTACAATGCATCAATGTTTTCATTACCTTCAATTTAGTCTCACATGCTTCCAGCTTATACAAGTAAATGCTTTTCAACTTATTTCCCTTAAAATAAAATGCCTATATGTGCTGCAATTGATGTCATCAAACTTCAAGCATTGACAAGACTTAGATCTAATTATGGCTGACAAATTCAAATCTGGCACATTCATTTTGCATCTCATTAATGTTTTAGCATTTTTCAATTTATTTAGAGAATTTCAAGCTTTTATGAGATTCAGATGTACAAATATTAATGCTGTACCTGTGTTTGCTGCCTTTAGAAAACATCTTAGTCAGCCTACTTGCTTCGACTGGTGCATCATTTAAATTGTTTTTCTAGAAAATAATAAAAGTGAATAGTACTTAAAAGCAAAAATCTTTTAAACAGTTAAACCGTGTATAAAGACCAACCAAGGGGAATACAGAGAATGGTCTTAATAAGCAGGTGGTCGCTATATAGAATCAAGATGGTACTGAAATGCTCCATTTGGGACTTCAAGAAAGTGGTCTTTATAAGCAGGAGGTCTTTATATACAGGTGGTTGCTAAGGCAGGTTACATTGTACACTTCTTTCTTGTTTTTGCTCCTTACTTCAGGAATTGGTTTGGTTTTTTCATATGCACTATTGATAACAATAGCACTTCAAGAAGTGCTATATTTTGTGCTTTCTTCTGTGGCATACACAAGCTTAATATGTTCAGTCACAATAATATACACATGTCATTTTGTTTTTAATACATACTGTCTTTTGGTTCACGGAGGATCACATTAGAATATAAATTTTACCTTAAATCAAAATAATTTTCACCTTGCTTCAGAAATGTTTTTGACAATGCAATGACATTATAATCAGCATAATAGGATATAAGTCTACTTATGGGGTTATTACACGTTCAGACAATACCAGCTAACTTATTACTTGCTCATTTACAAATTAACATTTTAATTCAAACGAACAAAAATTGTCAGAAAGTTATTTTTACTTTTGCCAATCCAATCATAGGAACCCCTATCGACAACAAAACAGCTGGAAATTTTCCTTGAACAACTCTCTTCACGGTGGCTTCTTCTATGATGTTCCCTAACTTAAGGGTGCCCTTCTGTCCAATGAGAGACCCTCCGTTGTACGCCACAAGATGAGGGAGTGCCGACAAGGACACCTGCTTCGTGGTCGTGTTGATGAATAGGACAGTGGCACCAAACTGCAGAAACAAGATGTGTCTTATTAATCATTATTACATTTGATCTCCTTAAATGAAGTTCACCACATCAATTTAAAATGAACAGGTTTCTTTACATATTCAAATATTCAAAATAACTCTTTGGTAGATAAGAAATATTGCCTTTTTGACAGTTGTTTTGCTATATAATAAGTTAAGTGGCAAATATATTAGCCAAAATATTATTGTAGAGATGAGAATTGAACTTGGTAATGTGTGAAAATACTCCCTACTACAGCCACTACACTGTGGGTTACTTTAAATGAAATTATAGCTGATACGTCTATAAATATTACATAGGAAGTGATTATTTAATTGACCTTTTCACATAAGAATTCATAACATTTTAGTTTTTAATTGACTAAGTTTGTTATGTATCCAATGCATTGTACAATGTTCTTTAGAGAAAACAAGTGTAACTCAAAAAATTACTTGATAAACAAAATATGAATATAAATTACTAAAAGTCACAACTGGTGACTTGTAGATACAAACTCTTAAATGCGATTATCTCCCCTGAATAAAATAACTCTTCAAAATGATCTCCCTATAATCTACATAAAAGAGTATCAAACAGCTATGACATTCAAACCTCGTCCTTGACATTGTAACTGTTGGGCAACCTTGGTAGATGTGACATGTGGATGACACCAGTGTACTTCAGGAATTTTACAACCAATCCTTGAGATTCAATCTGACAACAAGAATGTGCAGCATTAAGATTTGATCAAACTATATGGAAATTAGTTAAACATTGCACAGTAAAATATACTTTGCTTTGTATGTTACACATGTAATATTGTAGTTCTTAATATTAAACAAAATTGATTTCCTAGATCAGTTGAGGTAGCATTAATTTTGTTATAGCACATAAAACCAATGCTAGATGTTAAAGTTCAATGTTCGATCATATATAACAAACTTCAATAATTCAATGTTTTATTGAGATCAACAAAGTACTAATAACATTAATCTATTAAATATAATTTATTAAATAAAATGTCTTTCTATTTTTTCCATTTTTAAAT
>JAUMGZ010001132.1:0-34251 GCA_032359645.1 Pododesmus macrochisma | reverse complement strand
AATCCAGATGGACGTTAAGGCTCTATCGGCCTCTTGTTTCATAATGTCTCATTTATTACTGCACAACCCTGGTATATACTATTCTTTTGGTACATACATGTTCCCTCTGCATTATAACTTATCTTTCCTTAGCATCATAACTTGTGTTTCCTGGGCAAATTAACTTATGTTTCCTTGGCATATTAACTTATGTTTCCTTGGCATATTAACTTGTGTTTCCTAGGCATATTAACTTATGTTTCCTTGGCATATTAACTTATGTTTCCTTGGCATATTAACTTGTGTTTCCTGGGCATATTAACTGATGTTTCCTGGGCATATTAACTTGTGTTTCCTGGGCATATTAACTTATGTTTCCTTGACATCTTAACTTATGTTTCCTTGACATCTTAACTTGTGTTTCCAAGGCATCTTAACTTGTGTTTCCTAGGCATCTTAACTTGTGTTTCCTAGGCATATTAACTGATGTTTCCTTGGCATATTAACTTATGTTTCCTTGACATCTTAACTTATGTTTCCTTAGCATCTTAACTTGTGTTTCCTTGGCACCTTAACTTATGTTTCCTTGACATCTTAACTTGTGTTTCCTAGGCATATTAACTGATGTTTTCTTGGCATATTAACTTATGTTTCCTTAGCATCATAACTTGTGTTTCCTGGGCATATTAACTGATGTTTCCTTGGCATATTAACTTATGTTTCCTTGACATCTTAACTTGTGTTTCCTTGGCACCTTAACTTGTGTTTCCTAGGCATATTAACTGATGTTTCATTGGCATATTAACTTATGTTTCCTTGACACCTTAACTTATGTTTCCTTAGCATCATAACTTGTGTTTCCTGGGCATATAAACTGATGTTTCCTGGGCATATTAACTTATGTTTCCTTGACATCTTAACTTATGTTTCCTTGACATCTTAACTTGTGTTTCCTAGGTATATTAACTATGTTTCCTAGTCATTTTAACTTGTGCTTCTTTGGCATCTAAACTTGTTCTTCCTTGGCATAGTAACTTATTTTCCTAGGCATATTAACTTATGTTTCCTAGGCATCTAAACTTGTTCTTCCTTGGCATATTAACTTGTGTTTCTTATGTATCCTCTTGTTTGTCCTGGGCATCATTATTTGTGTTTACTATGAAGGTTAGAAACTGTGAGTTATATAACGAAATATTGATATTTTTCCTATGTCGACCAATTTGTAAATGATGTTACACTTGTATACCCAGTTAGATTTTTATTTGTTATTTTCCAGATAAATGTTTATATTTACTGCAAAGAAGTAAATAAACAGAAACAGAGTAAAACATTCAACTTTTATTTATTTTTCAAATTCCATATAAACACAAAATGCTCTTTAATCAGAAATTCTTTAAAATGGTTTTTGGTTTAACACACTGACTGTTTACAAAACTCATCACACATCAAACTCATATTGGTATTGTAATTATGTGATATAAGGGTTTTGTTTATTACCTCCCTTGAGGAACTCTCTAGTGTTGTACTAGATAAAGGCACATTTGAATTGTAGTGGGTTGTTAAGAATATATTATAATACATTTTCAGGAAAAAAAAACATACAAACAAATTAAACAACATACACATAATGACTAGGATTTAATTATCAAATTTTCTACAGAGAAGATCGAATTAAACACAATTTATAACCTACCTATTACAACTTCATTGATTGTAATTCTTATTCATAAATTGACTATAACATTTAGTGTGTATCTATATTAAATAGTTTATAGACTTTGGTAACATTTATTTTTCTGACTTAAGTGCATAATTTGTTGCAAGCTGAACTTAAGTTCTCACTTTTGTGGTATTTTGGCATTGTATTCCTGAGAGGATCTTATAAAATGCCATTTGTTTGTCGATTTATGAAATTGACGAATTGTTACAAGCACTGTATAACAAAACAATGCTTAATGAAAGTGTTCTTTCATAAAAATGATTGGTGATTGGGGACAATGATAATAATTAAAGAATCATTTTTGTAATTTACACAATATATATTGCATGAAGTCAAAGTAAAACAATAATATTAACTCAAAATCACTTGAATCACAAACTTAAAAACAAAAACCTCACTGTACAACAATAAAAGCACTTATTTTAAACAACATTAAACATTTCATCAAATAATGATAAATTCATATTCTTCTCTATAAAGTCTTATAGAATCTCATACCTGTTGTTGTGTAAGATTAAATTATCATCAGTCAAGGGTTGGTATTAAAGTAATTTATCTCAAACAAGTCAATAGCCGAGGTTGAGCTATACATGCATACCATTCTGAGGCTGACATAATTCATTCTTGCATGAAGCATGACATTTTGTTTTCATACTCATTGATTATAAGAACAATTATAGAATCCTTTACAGTTTCTGCAGAATTGTAATCAGGGGAAAATTTAGTGACATCATTTGATTGTTAAATAGCAAAAGAAGTTTGAAGAGAATTTTGTAGATACATGTGTATCTTTCTTTTTCACAAACAGTATATAACCTAATGTGATTGTTGAAGTAATAATAAGACAGTTTCTTATAGATGTTAATTCTTAGGCCAATCAAAGTTTATTCTACTAGGTCCTTAGTAATATTGATGTGGCTAAAAAGTTGTTTACTTGCATTCTATTGGGTGCAGAATATTCAGTACTGATTTGAAGTTTATCTGTGAGATCATTGTTGAGGTGGATTACCGTAACATTGTACAATGCAATGTAACAGTTGCATGATAAGTGCACCCTTGTACATGGTCGTGTCAATATAAGCTCAATTTGCATTGAACACCACACAAAGTTCATTTTTAGATGACATTAAGTCAACAGTTTAAGATATATAACAATTCTCTCTAAAAGTGCTAAACTGTTAAACATCTATCAATGTCAAGAAATGAAGAAGATTGATATAGTATTGTGTGTTCATAGTAAAAAAACGTTCTCTACATTGTTACTTTAATCTTTGTGTAATATGTCAACTGTTTTAAAAAATGATGTAATTTATGTCAAGTTGGACAAAAAGCGCCGTGCACTGTGTCAACATATTGAGGCTTAAGACAATATTTTCAAATTTCCCGAAGAAGAAAATGCAACTTGTTTTTATGCATGCACAGTAAAAAGTACAATGTTTTATGTTTAAACCATGTTAATGATACTATACAATGGCACTAGATAACAATGGTGAATGCAACACTATCAACTTGAAGTTTACTAATTGAGCAACATGCTAACCCTAGTGTGTGCATAACAGTGACACAAGGTCGAGATACATCTCACCTAAATACCCTTTACCCTTCGATGAAGTGTCCCATTGTGGGATACATGGTTCATTTTATGTTTTTTATTTGTCCTTCATGTCCACATGTTTGAACCAGGCTAATTTTGATTGTGCAGTCAGGTGATATAATGGCATGCTATCATTATCCATGGTAAATGTCACGATCTGTCGAGCGAACAAATGCAGCTTCACAACAAGCCTGTTATGTACCGGTATCCATGGTAAGAGACACCAACCACAGAGCAAATGAATGTGGTCCTCACAAAAAAGCTTGTTCCTTTGCAAGCCAAATAAATACAATATTTACCAAGCCTGAAACCACAAATTTACTGGCATCAATTAGTCTTTAGATTTGTGTTCTTTTGTGAAAACTGCAAGTTTTATGTAACATTTATAAAAAGAATTCACATTGTTGTAATGTCCAGTGATGTCAAAATGATTCGTTAAATGCATACACTTGTGAAAAAAAATTTCTCAAATATGAAAATTGTTTGTGACTAGAAGTGAAACTGTACAAAATTTCATCGCCTCTTGTCATCCCATAATCCTTTCTGTTTGGAATTCCGTAAATGTCCTCTCTCACTGGCATATTTTTTCATAAATTGTTGTCGGAACGTCTCGTCTGTCTTTAGGAGACGCCGTATGTCTGGAAGGTTGTTGGTGAGATGAGTTTGGCTATGACGATGTTCGTTCTGCGATGTCACATGATGAGAACTGGTCACATGATCACAACTGGAGTCTGCCAAAACAATAAACAGTAACATATATTAGACTTTGAAACAGTATCAATTACATACAATCATAATTAGAAAAAAGTAAACGGAAGAAAAAGAAATGACAGCAATGTAAATATATTGTTAACAAAATACTCGGTGTGAGAGGGTAACTTTGATATCTGATTGTGTTTTGATAAAAGCTTATGACGTAGATATTTAAAAAATTTCTGTTTTTTATTTGCAGATGATACTTCTATTGTCAGTTTGAAATCAAAATATCTTCTACAATCTATCAAAGCTCTGCAGTATGAAATGTTTTTTGTTCTATTCCTTTAGAAAAATCTTTGACCGATAAATTACTCAGTGATTTTAGCATGAGTACTGCTGAGTTTATTGACGGTGATCTCGGTATGTTCTACTGGGGTATTTACAGGCCACGGAGAACTTCACCGTTCTCTAAAGATCTATCAGAGTTCACTACAAAGAATCTGTGATAGGATAATATTGCTCATACTGTTACAATTAACATGAAATTATTCATATCGTAAAATGACAAGCTAAAGCCACCCGTCACTGCACGGGGAAGCGTACATTTTCCCGTAGTGCAGGGTTGCTAGGATTAGGGTCGTTACACAGCCAGCTAAAGATTTCTTTGAGAAAAACGTATCAATTCATGGTGTCATATACACTTGTCAATATTTAACATTGGCCGCTCCTATAGATAGGGAGCGTTTACTGGGATTTCCTTTGAAATGATTTAGATTTGCGTCATATTAAAAATATTAGAAAAAATTTGACAAAGGAAAAGTCAGGTAACACAAGTCATAGGATACATACGTTTATGGTTATGATGAGAGCACACTCAAAGTCACTCGGATGGATGGTTGCCGCTTTGAAAACATATCGAGAATATTTAATATGTTCATGATGAGAGCGTTATCTTTTGTATAGTACTGGCAACAGAGGGATGTAATTAACATGCACAACTGTGTTGCATTAAATAAAACTATAAATGCAGAAAAGATTGGTTGGGTGACAATTTAAGTACAAGCTGCTATATATTACACCACACACCGTGTTTAGTTTTATCTCATGTGATTATGAAAGGCTTATATTTCACATGAGATGGTACGTAAACTGTCTTTGTTAAGCGCTGAAGTTGTCGTTTAACATCCCCCGAGTGTTACGACTTAATCACCTGGGGTTGGAAAGAAACTATCAAAATGTTCTCCAGAGTTGAGAATTTTTAAATGAAACAACGTTTATAAGAAAAAATAGCTGTAAAGGGCACACCTACACAGGACATTAAAGCAGACACCAATCATTTTAAGTATATATGTCCCCACAGTAATGATTAGTGCGTTATGAATGAATACAGGTATTCTTCTGGACCGGGTATATGTACATTTCATAGTTATTGGTACGTGTGAATTGGGTGGGATATCCTGTATATATTAGTCACATTTTACAGCTCTTTTTTAAAACAAAGTTGACAATCGGCCGTATTTGTTGTTTGGTAACGCATTTGTGGTATAAATATTTTGTGGCAGGAACTCCTTTTCTAGGGCAGTCCAGAACCGTCAGGGGTCTGATAACACCATCACCAGTGTACTTAATATGTAAACACACAAACAAAGAACGTCTGCTTATTCGAGACCTGTCGGGGAGTCAATCATAACTCCTGTCTGTTTGTTGTGTCTTGTTTAATGTTTACTCCCACAAACATTCATCGTCAATTTAAATGAAAGGTTTATTTGAAGATTGGAGTCTTTATCTCTGATGTTGAAAGTTAATAAAACGATTTTGAATTTTTTGAATTCCAGATTGATTTGAACAGTATGAAATAGTTCAAGAGAACTTGAATGTGAAAGTTAAGAAAACTATTTTGAATTTGACGATCTCCAGGTTGATTTAACAAGTTTATTTTGATTTAGAGTTTGATATAAACTTGAACGTACTCACTTACACAAGTTGGAAAAAATGATTGTTGGGTTAGGAAAAACATTGTATTCTGGGGGAGGATGGGATTATAAAGTAACGAACTACATGAAAATCAGTTAAAGCTTTCTCGAGAGCCGAATATTTCAGGTATTTGTTATTGTAGTAAGTGGATTATACTTTGTATGAGAAATATAAACTATGACAGATTATGATTGTATTGACAATAAAGAAAATATAAGATGTTACATATATTGATGTAATTTAGCTTAAGTGAATTTAAGCTCTACAAGGAATGTAGTAAGACTTGAGTATTTTTACTATAACCGATGTCTAATCCTGATTGGGAAACAAGGTCACAGTCTGTTGCCAAGGGTTTTCCTTTAAATCTGGGTCACAGAGAAGTTTGTTTTATTGTTGTCTGTAACAAATGTTACGTAAATAGTTAAATATTGAACACAATGGGTGAGAGGTATCCTAACATTTCAAGCAGCTCCAGAAACTCGATACCACCAAGCAGATCCAGAAACTTGATACGACCAACTTTCACCATTTCAAGTGAACTTTCTAATCTGTATCCTCAGATTTGAAGCAGTTCAATGAATTCAATACAACCACGTAATGCTATTTGAAAGTGAATGTTTCAATCTGTCCTGTGGTTACATCACTCAGTTTGTCTAGGTCATTGAAGTGTTTGCATTTGAATTTAAACCATTACCGGTGTCAATATTGGTCCGAGTGGATTTGGAGTTTTATTGATTTAAAAGTGGACATTATTCTTCCTGTTGCCGCTAAACTTTATCAATTTGATTATTTTGAACATATGGTCATGTCAAGTATGTACAATGATATTGCTTTTGGCCTGAGAAAACATTTATGTTCTGACGTGAATATAAGGACAAATACAAATTTCAAGATGATATGATATGAATTTAAGACTTTCATAAACATTCGGACATACAAACCGGTATGCAGTTCCTCAAAGTTTTTCTTTCAAACTTTTATTCAAATTTTAAGTTGTACAATAGAGACATACATTTATTTTCACCATATGGTCCTGTCAAATATGTACAATGATATATTGCTTTTGGCTTGAGAAAATATTTATTTTCTGTCATTGAAGAAGGACAAATAAAAATTCTAGGGTCATAATATGAATTTAAAACTTTATAAAAACACTCATGCAATCAATTATATAGGGTACTTTTTTCTGATATTTTATTTGAATTTCTTTTCATTCTACAAAAGATTATCATAAATATTTTCTGACGAACCACATCATATGCTAAGTTATAATTCGTCATAATTCAGGTTTGGCGTAAAATTCTCATCCTTTTGTATTTAATATTTTCATAAAAGTTACAGAAAAAATCATGTTAAGTTGATATTTTAGCTAAATAAAAAAACTCAACAACTGCTAAAGGCTGGTGTCTTCTAAAAATATCAAAATTTAAAAGCCTTTTAAATAATAAGTGACATCTTTATTATCTTAAGTGTTGCATTATTCATGATAGTGAAGTACTGTGACTCTCTACCGGTATCTTAAAGTTTATTTTTTTATAGTAAAGTTTGTTATAAGATTTCCACCCGAGTTTAAATCGAACTGATTGCACCGTATTATACCACCTGTATTCAAATTCAATCAGATAGCTATCTATTTTATACTTTTAAACTTTAGTTTTATCTTAGATATTATATGATTTCTCTTGATTCAAGATGATGTGAACCTATTTTGGATGCTTTAAGTACAAAAACTTATAAAACTTGACAAAAGACAAAACTTTTATCCAACATATTACATTAATACATGAGATTTATTTGTGAAATACTCTGATACATTTTAATGATTTAGATTTATAAGCATGATATGTGCATGTAGCTGACGGCTCAGGGAGTTCAATCGTTCTATAAAACGTTACATGAAGTAGCGATTCCAGGTGAATTCTGTATCTCCTACGATCCTACTATCTTTATCTGATTCTTGTATGCATTCATTTTATATTTATTACTAATTGCTATTAAGGAATAATTGATCTTGTCTCCTTTTTTTTCTCTGAAAAGCTTTGAAGAATCCAAATCGGTCAAGTGGAAATCTTATAAATTTTCTATCTTTTTACTTTAATAGAAAACATAGAACTACTCATTCATATTTTATGCTAAAAGGTTTAAAAATGGTGATCTATTCTACTTTAAAAAAAAACTCAAGAATTGACAGTTCATAAAATTGAAATGATAAGACAATTGAGTTAAAGAAACACTCACCAGAAAAAACTTTTAGAGTTATTAAGAGTAGTTGGTAAATGAATAGAGTAAAATATACTAATTCTTTAAAAATAGAAATGACACAACTATTTATTTTAATGGCGGAGGTTAATGTCAGCCAGCAAAAATAAGAACCAGTTGTCTTAAATCCTGTCATATTGGTATATTGATACTGCTGCTAGTGTCAATAAAACGTTGAGTTGATCTTACCTGGACTTTCCCAGAATTCCACAGTGATAAGATTATATTCAGCTATCCAGTCCTTTGTTTCATGAAAATGATCACAATCCCACAATGCAACATGTCCGTGGGGTAGGTTTGTGTGTTTTTTACGATAGGTAATGACCCTTAGTATTCCCTGCTTCCCCCAGAAGCTATGTTTAGCACTTATTGGATTCTGTTCGTGTAACTTTGTAACACTTGGATAACCGTACTTGTCCGCCAAGTACGGTCCATATGCTATGGGGTGATATAGATATTGCAACCCATCTTTACCCTTCACACTGTCTTGTCCATACTTTGAAAGTCGAATGAGCTCACGTCCTAAAGAATGCGTATGTCCAATTTTATTAAATGCATATGAAAGACGCAGTGCGCTCGTATCATGATGTAACGTGTCTGTTGAAGAATCTCTCTCATGTTGTAATATCTCCGTAGAACAGCCTACTATTTCTAGTAAACGGTTTTTGGTAAACTGGCCGCCATGAGTGTGGTACCCTGGGTAATTTTGTTTGAGATCATGAAATGACGGCAAGGCCAACTGTAATTAAAAAAAAAATTGAATTAGGTAGTTAAAAGAAAAACATCTTTAGAAAATATTGAAATTAAATCATTTCATTGAAGTGATTAAAACTAACTTTTACTTATGCACATGTGTATTTTTATTAAAATTCTTATAGTCACAGTCAACTTTTAATAAGGTAGCTAGGCTAGGTATATTATTTTGCAAAAATTGTTTTTCAAAACAATTTCATTTATACACCTGCATAGGTGCTGTTAATGTATAATGTATTAATAGTTTGTTGATGTATTATATTTTTTTTAATGTAGTTATCAAATATATCTACTTTTCTAACAAAAGATTGTGCAGTCATTTCACAGTTTGTGGGTATTGCTACAGAACAGCTACGATATGTAATGGAGTTTAGCGAGCAGTCACATGGAAATGTTGACAATAATTGTAATAACAGGCAGTATTCTTCACCGTGAAACATAAACAGCTCTCGTGATTGTGATAATGGTACATGGTTACAGAATTAATGAAAATGTCATCTCTTGACATTATCGTCCCTATCATCTGCGTACATGTACATCGCCAGTCACTCACACAGTGAAAGTGTTGTTATTCAAGGGAGATAATTGTCGGGAGAGTCTGTGATACTCTCACTTAATTGAGTGTGGTTCATTGTCTGGGAACAGTGTCATCAACATTGTCAATTCGCTGTGATTCGATACCTGGTACAGCTCACAAGAGAACTCATTGTAACATGAACTCATGTCGCCTATCTCCGCGGTTGTCGCCTATCTCGGGATGGGATCAGAGATATTATAAGTAGTTGAATATATCTATGTGATTATATGTTAAATGACACTTTCACCATTGTAGAACTAAATAGAAACTTCATTCTGTTCAAATATATAAGTCTCTTGTCTAAAGATACATGTACATGATGCTTTGGACAGTAAAAAACACTTTATATATACAGGAACAACTATACATTTCGTCATTATCACAAATTAAAGCTTTAAAACTATTAAACAATCATTGATGATAAAGGATACAAAAATCTGAATCATGCCTCCAATAAATATGATATTTATAAGAGGAAGGATCGAGCCAAATCTCTGTGTGAGACAACTTGTCGCGAACCCCAGATCTTGCTCCAAGCTGCCGACATTAATGGACGCTAGAGAAGAATTAGTTTTGAATAGACAAGACTTTAGCAAATCAAGGCTACAGAGCCAAAGTGGAAAACATTGACAAAAACACTTGACAGAGTATTTCACAGACAATCTTTTATAAAGTATTAAAATTCATGCTAAGATATAAGTAGATCTTTAGCATTTTGCTTGTATTGTCTGCATCTTTATAAAACATATCGTCTCTTAATTTGATGAATTTCCTGAAAGATGTTACATTTTGTTATTATTTTTGATCATCACATGACCGCCCACTCTTTTTAATTATGATGATGGATGGTCTCGTTATGTTACTCAAAGATTTAATATTCAGGAAATTTTAACTGGTCAATTTACATATATTTAACCATATTAACGTCCATCTTGAATAATGCATTATGGTCTTTACAGGTCAATTGTTTACTTTAGATTTAAACGTGAAACTTGAATACATGTCATCTTGGCGGTCACATAGAGACAACAGGCTCCGGCCAGGGATGACCACTTCATGTCCACTTGCACAAACAAGGGACAATAGTGGACATTGGTTTAAATAACAAGGTGATGACCCTTATACAAAGGCTGGGGAAAGAAATGAACAGTTGAGCACAGATGTGTGTAACCAAGGTATTAAGATATTCGTAACCGGGGCTTTATAACCACTAAATGATCTTTCATCATTTGGCGTTATCACTTTCTATTACCTCTCTTGTGGCGTTTGATCTTTTGAATCTGGTTCAGCGAACGGTGAACGATTGAGTGTAAATGTATCCTATGATATAGCATCACTACAATTTTATCTGGTCTCGTTTTCACAGCCATTTTATCTGGGGTGGCTTTTACGGGTTGTAGGGTGTCCATTGCTGGGTATTAAGGGTATATCCATTCACAAGTTAAAGGTTGGGTGATCTCTAGATGTATAATTTACAAGGAATATGCTTCTGGAAGGGAAGAAATATTATCTCCAACAAATTCTTAATGATATGGAAGACCTTACTTCTACTGTCAATGATATGTATGGTAGACATAAAATGTCAGGGATGTATGTAAGAGTACATTCCTTATAGTTTTTGGTGTACTTTTGAATTTACCCGAGGTACACTTATCTTACAATAATTATGGTAAAAATTGAAATTCTCATTTGAGGTTATTATTTTGGAGACGTTTTAAGCAATTAAATTTAAACAACAATGAAAATTTCTCTAACATAATAATTTTTTCAAAAGGGACAACAAAATATAATATCGAAATGTTAATTTATTTGAAAGGCAAAGAGATTCTAACCCAAGTAAAAATTTATATTTTACAATAATTAAGTTTCATTCAGTCCATCTTCACAACTGTTAAGATTCGGTCTGTCGTCACTTCTCCCCCCTGTCTCTTGTATTACTTTGTACACACAATCACTTATAGCTATCACCATTGAAAAGTCACACAAATCAAAACATCATAAATTAACTTTCGTACAGTTTATATACCCTTATCCTAGTAAATTATTGTCAAGATGTCAAAAAGTTGCCAAACAGAAAGGTGTCACACTTTAAATCAAGTTTAGTGATCATAAAAACATAAACTATTTCTTGTATTTGTTAGGTATAATCCTATAGATACAGTCTCGAGTCTCTGGATGCTTGTCACACAACGTACCTAGTCGGTGCACGAGTTTTAAAGATTGACATAAATTAACATAAAAATAACTTTGCGGACACTGGATATCTTAAAGGAGCTGAACTACAGCGTTGAAGCAATTTAACTATCTACATAAACTTGTTTGGACAAGAAATTCTTATTTGTTATGTTCATTTTTAAGATCATTTTCAAGGGTCTGAATAAGTAGTGGATGAAATATTAGTAGAGTTTGAAGAATGGGTGCACTTCTCTGCATTAATTTCTAGGATGAATCTAAACTTTGACACATCCTGCATTTTTTGTGAGTGGTTTTTTTTCTGTGGCTGATCAATTTAATATGTATATGTGTATACTCTGTGGGATGCACTTCGTATTGAGTAGGTTTACAGTCGGAATGTTGTGTGTTGTACTTTTACTCTATTTGTGATGAATTTGGACTTGAAAAGTTTTATGTTGAGCTCCAAGGTATTTTTTCATTTGACGTGAAGTATACGTAGTACTAGAGATTTAATGGTGCTTGACTCTAGTGAAAATATCTTTTTGGTGAGAAAAACCCCTACAAACTAAATAAAAACCTTAAGATATATATATGTTAATGAAGATAAAAAATCAATAAAAGTTTCTGACTTTGTATTCTTAAATTTTACTATTTTAGCGTAGTTTTATTGAAAAATATTCTTAAACATAAAGTTTACTGGTAGGTACAATTTTGATAATGAAACATTAAGAATATATGGATAGCATATATTAAAAATAAAAGTTGACATGTTTTATTCTGTAGGAAGTTTATTATTAGAACATTGTGACAATATTTACAATTTACATACATGCTGATGTCTAATAACCAGTAAAAGGTACATGGAAATCGGTTTCAGTAGTATTATAAAGAAAACATCATGTTGAGACCAAGAATTACTCGTGAAACAAGATACATTTCAACAGAGTTGCAGACGACACTTTATGATACTGTCTTATCATATACAGGTGTACTGTCTTACATATATAGATATAGTGTGTATATTTCACCTGCAGATCTTCCCTATCCAACCAGACAGATTATTAATGGCGAGTCACTTTGAATACAAAACTAGGATTATGATAATGATCCATATAATATTTTACAATAAAAGTATATTTTTATCTGAAACCTCATTAATCTTTGAACAAAAAAAAGTGGACAGCCAAGAAAATTTCTAAGGTTGTTGCTCCTACGGGACAGAAATATGGCCTTATTAAAATTAATAACCTCAGACCATTGGCTGCTGATTTGCTGTATGTATTGCTTGTGGTCAGCTGAAGGTTTGAGATGCTGAAGACTGGACATCTGTCCTGTTTTGATGTGGGCTATGTGTATGTTATTAATGTCTTAATCAACAGAATGTAACACTACATCATAATGACTTGACAAAACACAACAAAGACTCATGAATACAACATAGGCACATTAAGGTGGCGTCCCTGTGTCCGTAATATTAATTAAAACTCTCGGACGTTGGTCACTTAGTATCAAGTTAGCTCCCGTTTCAGGTTTTATGGCAGATTTAGATCATCTTAAGGGTTCTGTTGAATAAAATTTAAAAAGCATCATCTTGGCGTCACCTAGTCCGTAACATTAATTAAAGTCTTTGGCCACTGGACAGTATCAAGTTAGGGTCATTTCAGTGTCCAGTGCAAGGTTTATTGTAAGTTTGGATTTTCCTCTTTGTTCCATGAAGAGTGCATGAATATAACAGGGTGATTATTCACACAATATCATAAGTAGAGACAGAAGTGACAGGCCGGTAAAGATGGTAATCATTATGTCCTTAATATTCATACTTCAATAAATTTAAGCGACAATTTTCCAGCGTGAAATTTGAAATTTTAACAATAAGAGATATTTTCTCCCTACATATTGTGACATTTTAGTGGCAAGTGCAGGCTATAAATGCAATAGATTTGATGGAGATTTAAAAAATAAAAGTTTTTGAAACATCTGTGCAAGCTCTGAGATGACACGATTGTATTGTATGTTGTTTACTATGCAATATGTTACCACAGTAATAATACGAGAAGGCCATGTTCGTAATGTGTTCTAATCTATACAACTTGACGCTGTTGCGTTCTTTTGTCATAGCTCGAAATGTTGTGTAATGTTATCATTGTGCAGAAAATCACACAAGTTGTTTACATTGTGGTTCATACAAGTACAGAGTACTCCACGACATAATATATTCAAAAGGATGTGTTTAAATAAGGTTTTAATTTGGGTCATTAAAGTCGATATTAACGGGCCTTGAGTCAAGCAAAGTGTGTGCCATTTGGTGGTTGAATCGAATCAACACCTAATTGCTTCTTCAGTCTCCCATCCTGAGATAAGTCAAAAATCAAATTGTTATTGAGCGTATGATTTCTTTAAGTCTTTTCTCTAACAACAATGGCTGCTGTATGATCCCAATTTTCCAGGTCTATGAAGAAAGAGGGAGGTGATATCGGACAATCTTGGTATGATAATTGTGTTAAATTTGATCTCTTGTTGAGTGGGTAGTTTTTGTTAAGCTTCCTATGTATATGTCACAGGGTGTGGTCTGTAATAAACATCACCTTTACCTGGGAGTTACCATCATATACCTGAATATTATACCTAGACCATAATATATACAGTACATCCACAATGGTATTCAAAGCAGATATAAATGCTCTTAAAAACTAATGTTTGACTGTTATAAAGGCAAAATGTTCTCACGTGAAAAGTTCCTCACATGAATTTCACGTGAATTTCACGTGAGGACATTTTGCCTGTGTATAGAAACAAATTGTAAAAGATAATCATATATTTCACCTTTATCAAAATTTTGAATGATTTCAAAATAAATAAAACTTAGATTTCAGACGTAAAGACCAGTTATTTTGTGCTCTGTATTTCAAAAGTAAACAAAATATGAAGTATAAAAGTTTAGTTTCAAGAGCTTCTTACAATATTAAAATATGTATTAAATCAAGAGCACCAATAAATCGGAATGAATGAAATATGTCACAGTGCTTATTTGGCCTCAGTTAAAATTGATAAATGTCTTATGCATGAAGTAAGCTGAAATAAGAAAATAAGCACACCTGAGTACATTATCATAAAATTTATCACCCCGAAGATTGAAATTTGTCACAATGATTTACGTGGTTTGAAGTATTGCCAGAAATTAAATTCATCAATTGATAATAGTTCAATATGGATTGATATATGAATGATCATAATTTGAAAATACTGATCACTGCACACCAACACGAGCATGACTTTAGTATCGTCCTCCCGTGAAGACGTCACAATTTCGGAAATAATTCAACTTAATTAGCATACAATAGTTAATGTTTTTGTTCCAACAATACAGATGACAATACATATGACATCTTATTGTTCTACAGATAAGTAATTGTCCAACTGTACAGATTGACACACTGGGAAAATAATCTCCACATTGAAAAGTTCTATAAGGGGATCAACTGGCTTTGTTTTAGGCCTCAGTCTAGCTTTGTTCTGTTGACACATGCAGTGTATTGTCCGGTTCTTGTTGTTAAAGATCTTCACGCTTGTATCACACTGAAATCTCACAGACAGACAAATGTTAATATGTACTTATCTACATAATCATATGTAGTTGGAGTATTAATTTATACTCGTGCTGAATACTATAAGCCTGTGGTACACACACAAGTACAAACCATTGTGTAATCTGAGACTTGTGTGGCCATTGTTTCACCTGATATGTCTATTCTCATCTATATCTTATCTACCTAGGACTCAGAAACAACAGAAATGTAATCCAAAATATTTTTTATTAGTTTACAATTTCAAAATTTTGAATTGAACATATCAATTCTTAATTTGTCCATATGGAAGAATAGATTTGTGAATCCCATTGTCTCACTGTTTAATTGATTTCCTGAGACAATGCATGCTGGTATCATCTGTTCGGATTCTTTATATTGTTCTAGTAGGGTTTCCTTAAACTGGTGTCTTAATTAAAATCACAACCAGGGGTTAATTAAAAGTTTGATTCTGATTGCCGTGAGAAAATCCCAACCTGATATAGGAGTCGGTATAAACATACAGTATTGCAAGATGTTTTACACTTAATACCGCATCGCACTATACAACTTAAGATTCTGATGTAATTTCAAATTTATGTTGTTTAAACCTCAATATATAGTTCACTTGATAATTACCTTATCTTTAATCATTTTACTTTTGATGTCACAATAAGATAATCGCACTATTGTTCACTGAAGAACCTTGAAGATCAAACTCTTAAATGGAAGTTTTTGGAGAAAATAGGAAAATTAAGATTTCGAGGGGAGTCATTGTGGGAACTGCCAGAATTTGAACCTCAAATATACAGAGTCTCACTATAGACTATATTTGTGGTAGAGACTTTAATTGGCACATACAGTTAGTACACTCGCCCTTAGTTTTGAAGTTTGAAAAAAGAAGTGTCTGTCTTCAAATATAAAAGGTCTGCTATCTGTTATGTGTTATTGAACTGCATTGCAATGGAATAAATATATAACATTCGATATTTATATACTCACAATGCTACCAAGTATTGACTCTCGGACTAATTACGCTATAAATTCACTTAATCATAATTTGAGTTGTTAAAGTACATTTATGTATTTCTGTGGTAGATTGATTAAATCATATTATAATCTGGTAATGGTTGGTGTAAAATTATTTCAAATGAAGATATTTACGGTAGTCAGCACTTATCTGAACACAAAAGAAAATTTCACAAGCGTAATTTCTGTTGAATGAAGTAAGTTTTGTAAATAAATAAGGTAGTAAGTAAGTCAAATTGGCCAGCATTGTTAAAGTGTTAAATATCACGGAATGTTGGTATCGCATATTTTAAAACATGTAATTTAGAAGCGAGCACCCCATTTTACACAACACTTTGTAATTCACAAAAGTATATATGCAGACAGATAGCATCAAATCTTTTGTAGGTTTAAAGTCTTAGACATGTTTGTGAAGTCTTATTCTAAAATCGATGATACAGCATACTTGCCTATATCAAACCCCATATATACATACAAAGACTATATTCAGGCCTTTCACATACAATCTCCCAAACAGAGATTGTTTTTCACTGTTTTTTTCTTACTTAAACATTAAATTTCTTTCCAGAAATGGCAAAGGTCTCCCAATTTAAAGTTTCCAAAGTTTGCAAGTACAACATTGAAATAGATGCCATATTAGTTTTAAACATATGACTTATAATGAGGTTCATATTAATCTCAGATAGTACATATGATAAACATTGTCTATTCAGATTTAAACAGATCGAGTTTATATAGGCATCATCTGATTCAATCACCATAAAGTTCAATCCTCCAAAATAAAGTGAAATTATAATAATTGACAGTTTTTAGAAGTTATGCTAATGTGTGTTTAGATTTTCAGACAATGAAGGTAATGGCTCGAATATTTTTCGAAATCGTCATCTCCATTGTAGTCAAAATGTTAAATGTGCTGAACAATTATTAAATATTTCCAGTGATAAACGTAGACTTTTAATAGAATGGATTTAAACGAGAAGTAAAGTGTTCTTGTATAGATAACCTGTGTAGATAGTGTCGAAGGTTACTGGCAGATCGTCTAGTTATAATTCTAGATAATGACGGAGATATTTCACCGAAGGTCGTGAATATAGAGATAGAAGACCCGCGATAAAGACAAGACAGCGTGTTCTCTGTTGTAAACAAGCCTTGACAATACTATCTTCATTGAACACTAATTATTTAATGTTGTAATATGAGATAGCATTGTGAATCTATTTAAAAACTGAAAATAATGAATTAATTTGTGGTTATAATCAGTGTATAGCGTGTATAATGACTGGTTTGGTGATAGGTTATACACGCTTAGATATCAAGATCACTGATGTGCACATTAATATGTCACCGTACTGTATTCTGCATTGATTCTCCTGGTGTTGTATATATACTTACTGTATATTATATTTCTAATTGAAAATTCAATTAAAATTCTATTAATAATATTTTAGTCTGTCCTAAAGACAGTAAATTAAGTTTCCTATTTTAGACAGAAATTCTATCCTGTCATGTGTGTCATCTTTCAAATGTTTGTTTTCATACCTTTAGAATGTTTTACAGTTATTTAACCAATAAAACCCAACAATTCCCCCCAGTGAAAGTTTTTGCGACACAGTTTAAAATCAAGCTGACTTATAGTACTGTATCACTAGATATCACGTCAGAAACACATTGACATCTTGTGTCACTCTTTCAAATTACTGTGACACCTAGAGATAAACATTAAACAAAATCTTATCTTCAAAGAGATAATTCAAAGGTGTACATATGTATGACTTGTGTATGTAATAACAATGGACTGTGATGACACAATTGTCGCAACTTCGGCCATTTTCGTGTACTTCATCTAACCCTGTCCATATAACTATGGCTGCCATTGAAACTACTTCCAGAAATATTAAGTACGGAAAGTAATATAAGAACTCCTTGACAACGTACATTGAATACGCCTGTCGTCAATGTTCATACAAGTTTTAAAAATGTTATATTGCATTCTTGGAAGGTCACAATTTTATGAAATAAAAACATTTCCGTATCCAAGGTACAATACACTGAGTGAAATGTCTACTTCCAGAATAGAAATGTACGATGTAGACACATATCACCAATCGTAGTACAGCCGAGGTTTGAATAAGAGTACAGACTCACCCTAGGTTTGCCCATTGTGTGATGACCTTGAAAAGACACCTTGGGTCAGGTGTGACATCACATAGCAGTCACTTATACACATATGATATTTTAATGTTAACATTTATAATTCCACTTTTCTACACTTTTATTAATATCTATGGTGTGTTTTTGTATCCCATTACAGATAATATTTAGATTGCATTACATGGGTGTACAGTATTGGAATGACACTCAACCATTAAATTGAAACTCAAAGGTCTTTTTGGTAACAGCTGTGAAATAGAAGTAGTTTGTCACGTTTGGGAATTTACCTGGGAATTTACCCAAGAATTTAGATTTTTGTATAAACAATTCCAGTGTAAAAGTATATTGATAGTAATATGATAGCACTATTAGCGTTATTTTACTGTAATTATGCTACTTTGGAAAGTTTTGTGAAATTTTTATAATCATACTGCTTTAGCAGTGCTAAAGTACTGTACTTTGTTAACATAGTGTTGTGGTATTGCGAAATTATGAAAGTAATCTGAATCAATAATGATAGTTCTGTAATTGTATTGTAATATATTATCTAATAGAATAGTATAGTATTGTGTTAGTATCATGGTCATATTGCTATAGTATCAGCTGTTGAAGTACAAAATGTACTATAATAGTATAACATGTATGTTAGTATTAGTGACAGTATTGATGTAGTATTTTGTTATAGTATCATGGTAGTGTTGTTGTAGTACTGTAATAGTATTATCTTAGTGTCGTAAAAGTACTGTTGTAGTATCATGTTATAGTATCATGGTAGTGTTGTTGTAGTACTGTAATAGTATTATCTTAGAATTGTAAAAGTACTGTTGTAGTTAATTGTGCCGGCATTATAATGTTTAGTGATAAGATAACCTAATTTGGTCGTCATATTCTTGTCCTTTGTTCTAATGTGTATATTACATAATTGTGTTTATCTTTCATTGATAACATAGTCATACTGTGAAAACATTTCAGTGTTGAATTACAATGTGTACACAAGTATTCTCTTATGTACTTTGATTTACAAAAATGTTCTCATTTCTACATTCCAAAGCTCAAAGTTATATCATTCTTAATAGCTTCGTTCTTTGAAGTTATAGTTTATTAAACCAGTTATCCCCCTTGTTTTTTAAACTTTGACTGGAGTTATAGTTTATTAAACCAGTTATCCCCCTTGTTTTTTAAACTTTGACCTAATTTAGAAATGACTGATTTGTAGGATATGTCATGATATAGTCTGTACAATATGTTCAAAAATAATCTTTAAATCCAAAATCTCCTTGATTTTATGTAAGTTAAGAAGAGTCCATGTTTTCTGCTGAGGGGTAACAGGGTTCATGTATGTTTCACATACTTAATGACACCTAAACATGTTTATCCCTCTGGGATGGGATGATCTTTCAATTTCATATCACCTATAAAAGCCATGTTTTACAACATCAAAGTCACCAAACCTCTTGAAATGACACAATACCTTGTGCTAATATCTCAGCACATAACCAACCCATTACAAGCTCTTTGGTAACCCAGGAATGAAGTACTGTGGGTAATTTACTTGAAACAAACATCTAATTTGAACATTTCAAATAAGTTTGTTGCTTCACTATAAAGTTCTACAAAGCCTTTGATCTTTTTATCAAGTAATGGCAGAAAAATAAACACAATTTTATACGAACTTGTGTCCAGTTTAATGCACTATGAAATCAATAGACAGTTCAGAAACATGTTGTATAAATTTAATGACATTTTGTTATATAGGATGGAACCTTTGCTTTTAAGGCACATCACAGCCAGTGACATTGCCTAATGGATACTGATAAAACTCTGATCTGTGTGTAGCTTAATTGGCCTTTTTTAGAAATGTCAAATGATACATTTTCGTCAATATGTGTTTGTAATATATTATAATGGTCTGGATATTTTTTTTAGATTAAGGAACATGTGTTTTAGCTAAGTACTTATCTTTATGGGATGAAAGCTTTGCTGTGGCCTCTGGATGTCATACTTTCTATTGATATTGCAATGTGTAATATATAAACATGTAGATTGAATGACCACTTAAGTTAGACAGCTTGACCTGTGACTGTCCAGTCCCAGGTTAGTTTGACCACTGCGTACATGTAGTGATTATATTGATAAAAGTGTGTGTTTAATCCTGTAATTATAACTGTGGCAAGTCAAGAGTGATATAAAATGTGTGTTGCAACCTACGGTACATTGTAAAGTTGTCCCCCTGTGTTAAGTGTACAGTTGTCTCCCCTGAGCAGAGTTATTTTGTCCTGTTAGTGTGGGGTGTCTGTCATTGTTAATTGACAAATATATATTTTATCAGTTACCGGTAAAAGGATTGATTTATTTTGAATGTAAATATGAAAATTCGTTGAATGAGTGATAATAGGTAGATGTTTAAAGCGATTCTTCATGGAAAATATTATACTTGTGATAGATACAATAAAACATGAAATTAAGTGCTTAAATGATATTGAACAATAGAAGATGAAATATTACAACAATATATTATAACTTAATACCATTACATCTAGAATGGCAACCCATTATTCTGTCAAAGATGACCAGCCAAAATGAAAGGAAATGAATAAATGGAGAAAGATTATTATAAATAGGGCTACATTTTATATGACTTATCACATGGTTGGTTAAAAATTGCTTAAGTAGTTTAAATGCAGTCTTTATGTTAGATCTGTGTCAAACCCTCTTCATTTAGACACTTCACTCCATACAAAGTTTGCCTTTGTACACATTAGTGTATGGTTTTTATGGACCATATCATTTTTCATTGTCATACATATGGCCAGGTCAGCATGTCAAATATTTCACATTTTGTTGTGGAAATATTTTTAATTGTACAAGTAATTATCCCTATGTAGTACATAATAAAGAAATTTCATCTCATGTCTATTTCCTACAAAATCCAAAAGGGTTTATTCTAAATATTTGTATAAAGACATATAAACAAAATTACGTTTAAAAGTTCTGTAAGTTTTTACATTTTTAAATATTAAGAAACTTAAGCCAAAAAATGAAAAGATTTTTCAGCTTCTAACTAAATGTTCCCTATGAAATAAAATTATATGTATAGAATTTGTTCCCTCAACAGGATTATTCAAAGATATAAACGCAGAGTGGTCTCCCCTGGCCCTTTTAGGGCCACACCAGTTGGTGATATAATTTGTCCCTATAAGATTTCACTCAGATTTATCGGTGCCACAATACACAGTAGTCTCGATCGATCCCATTACCTTTTTTTCGAGTCTACCTTGGTGACATAATTAGGTGCTATAAGATTTCGTTAAGATTTATCGGTGCCAGGATACACAGTAGTCACCCCTTACCTTTTTAGAGTTTACCTTGGTGACATAATTTGGTGCTGTAAGATTTCGTTCAGATTTATTGGTGCCAGGATCCTATTTATATCTGAAATTACTGTGGTGTATTTATTTATAACTCTGTTTTGTCAATATCTACTCACCACTGTTTTCTCTAAGAATGTCTTAAAGGAGATCTCTCAATTAGGGGCGTGTAATATTTCATGTATTGTATTGGATGACAGACTAATCAAGTGTTTGATATACTACTTGTGGTTCTAGTGTTGATCATGCATAGTCTCTAACAATAGACTATGTGGTGTGTTGGGATCACTTAAGAAATGTGTTAGGATTCTGCACACTTCTCTAATTAGCGATTTCATTATCAAGTTTAACTGTGGCTAGATTTCTGTTGATATAGATCTACATTATTACTAGTGTTGGTATATACCTACAGAGGCTACATGCCATGGGTTCTAACTATCTCCTGTGTTCACTTGACCTCTCTAGAAAATGAAATTAGTTAAAATCTAATCTGTTTTTAGTGTGACATGCATGTAATGGCCTATTTATCAAGTAAATTAAAAAAAAACTTATCAAGGTAAGTCAACAATATGCAGACATATAAGTGCCCAGGGGTGTTAGTGAATGGATCTAGTGCTAGATCATACACTTTCTACCACCCACCTTCAAAACTTTCTCTTCTGGGTTCATGTTAACAAATTTTGAAATGCTGAGTTGTCTCCCTTATTTGGCAACTACTTTAAGAAGGTGATTTTATTTGATTTTCCAACCAGTTAAGCTGTAATGTGGTGAGCACATTTTACGAAGCAAAAGAGCTAATAATAACTTTTAGAAACATTCCTCCGCCTACACATATTCATATATTTATTTCTGCCTGTTTGTAGAAGGCAGACAAGCCCACATATCATATTTCTCGAGTTATTCATCAACAGATACTCACTCTCTGGCAAGATTATTAAAATTCTAAGATGATATGACAAATTAACATATTGTAGACTTGAATTACATCTGTTTAAGTAATACCCGGACCGTTTTCTTATGTACTGTTTGTTCAGTTATGAACGTTTTCATTGCCCTACGTTAATAGATTATGCCGTCAAGACTTATATTCAATATTATGTTAAGGTTTTATACGGCCTGGTGTAAGGTATTAACCTGTCTGTAGTGCCATACAAACATTCTGTTTTAACATCTGCTCTGTGACCTTAATCTTAAATAGTACAAATGATCCGACAGATCGGTGCAGGGAGACCCTAATGTTGCTTAAACCATTTAAGTTATTGTAAATTAAATAGACTGGTGCTGGATAGATCCAAATGTTCCATGAAACACCTAAGATCTGGTACATTAAAAGGACTGGAATGGGGAGACTTAAATGTTGGGTGAACCGTCTAATTTAAGTTACTGTGCATTAAAAAGATTGGAATAGGAAGGCCTGAATGTTAGGTGAACCATCTAGGTTCTGACACACTAAATAGACTGGTGCAGGGGAGATTTGAACGTTGTGTGAACCATCTAAGTTATTGTACATTAGTAGACTGGTGCAGGGGAGACCTGAATATAGATTTGATACATTTAGTTTGTCTAAAATAGAAAATATTGTGCATTTTATAAAGTCAAGCTTTTATCAAACTTATTCGTTGGCAGTCAATAAAGTTGATTTGACTTGAACATTCAAAAAAACATTTTGCACAAGCCACATTTTTGCTTCACTATCTTTGCAATACTTTGAGCAGATAACCTGAAAGGAAATGATTCTTATATCTTGTGTTGGGATGTATTGATAACACTTTGGCGTCAATCTGTTATCTTTCAAAATTTGGTGACATTGATGTCACTTCCTGTGGTAACCTTAAAGACTCTAATTTTATCACGTAGCTACCATGTTATTTAGGGAAGTTCAACATTTCATATTTCTCATATGTAATGTTGCCCCATGTGATATGATCAAACATGCTTTTCATTGCTTAGATGCATATCCCATTGACAAAAAATACATATCTACAAAGCACTTTTTTATGCAGATTCAATCCCACATCTGACATTGTGAATAAAATCTCATCTGCTGATGACTAATGGCGGGCCTCCTTAAAATGCAGCATATGCATAAATTGTACAAGTTTTTAATCCATTGAAAACAAAATTCATATACAGTGCATATGACTGGCTGGAATGTAATTTACATTCATATATTTTTTGCCTATAAAAATGTTTCACCATGATGCAGTGCTCTTTCCATGATGCAGTGCTCTTTCCCATGATGCAGTGCTCCATCTGTCTGGTCTCATTATATTTAGTTGTCACCTTTCAGTGTTAGAAGCATTAATTAGCATATGTTGTGTTGATGTCCTGCGGGCATGTTATATCTATGTAAATCGTCGTCGGTGTATGATCAGTGCTTTTACACATGCTTGTCTTATGTTAAACAAGATTTGAAATTTTGAATATTTGAAATATTTCAGATTTAACGGTTAGATTTGATATATATGTGTACATGTACACAATTAGTTATACGATCTTTTATGGAATTTGTAAATATGAATAAAAATAATTTTGTTGATATAACATCAATTTTTAGGTTTCTACTGGCAGCACTTGATAAACCTGTGACTACGTTTCCAGCCTGCCATAGTTGGCTGATTACCAAAATGTCTCCAAAAAGTGGACATGTTTCACTTGTGGGGAGGGGAGGAATGTAATATATTTTAATCAAGTATTTGTATATTGACACACAACTCAGGATTTCCCCCTTGAATATTAAGTTCCCTATTTACCAAAGTTACCCTGAATCAAATAAACAGAAAAAAACATATTGTGCTGAAACAACCTGAAGAACACATTTCTAATTTTAGTAACACTGACCTTGACCTTTGATTTATACAACCCATTATCAAATGGGCTATTCATTATTGAATAAAGGACCAGCATTTTAAGCTTGTTTCAGTAAATAAAAATCATAGGAAATTGTAAAATAATACTTCAGATCTTTAACAAGTTCATATTGATGACCTTGCTTTAATCTAGTCATGTAGTTTTCAATTGTGTTCGTACCAGTGAATATGCTTTTCACATATACTTATATTTTATGAGTGCAATTTCATATGCGGTGCAATGTTTGACATCTTCAAAGTTTTGATTTTTACTTTAAAACATTACTGCATATCATATTTCAATCAAGTTGTTTGAAGTCTTGTATATGATGTGCAGTCTTATAATTGATTTACAATATAATAAATAAAATTCAATTCACAATTATTAAGTAGCTGTCATATGTTCAAGTGATTCTTTGAATATGTAAAAAAAAAATTAACAAGAAATGATTTCTTCATGTTGAAGTAAATTTCTCTTCTTTGATGTTAAACTTGTAAAACAAGTTTAATAAAAAGGACTTCATTGAACTCAGTCTACTTTTCCACAATAAAAAGATGCATTCTAATAACAATATAAAATTGTGCTCTAAAGAATCTCCAAGTGAAGAATCTATTAATAGAAAACTCTTCATTTCTCGAAAACAAACTCTCGTTTTAAGTACCGGTATAAAGTCTTTGATCTGCCGTTTCTTATTTGTCTAATTTCTACAATTTCAAATATGAATATTTCTATACTGTATATAAAACTCTATTCTGGTAATATTCACAAAGTTCTTTTTTGTGGTGTCTCGTAGACACTTCTGCCTTTTTCAAGTGAATAAAAGTTTTACCGTCACTTATATAATACAAGGGAATATTCTCAGAATAGACGTGTTAATTCTGAAGCACGAAGAATGTATATTTAGGATCAGTGGTTAACCCAGTATAATAAATACAGGATGACACTTATATGTTATTCTGACTCATTATATTGCATGAGTGTCTGACATGTAGTAAAAGAACAAAGTACAAGATCCGCAGTTATTCCAATGACAGTCAACATTATTAAAGATTGCCAGAGTTTGCTCTGTAAAAACATTAGCCAGGACTAATATGACCTGAAATATTGTTATGAAGATAACTTTGAACTGTAACATCTTGTTTTTGAGGAATTGGAAAGGGGTTATAATTAATGTCTTGCAAATATAAAGGCAGGTTAGCCAGGTACAATTAGCTAGTTTTAAAACTAGTTGTAATAGTAAAAGGAGTTGTATTAGTAAGAGTTGTAATATTGTAATTTAAAACGTAAGTGCAGCATTTATGGTAATGGTGTGATAAATAATTCACATAAATTGTGCAGCAGATGTACACTCGCCATACTGCCTCTGATTATAGATTTGGAAGGAAACAAAGAGTATTAATCAATTACAGTTGTGCCATTTGTCAGTCCATCACACCAGCAACAAAGACAAGTTGTTCAGTATGTCTTCAAATCACTTACAAACACAAAGACATCTGATTGGCTCAGTAAATCAATGTGTCTGCATGGTGTTATGACGTGACATTTATCTTGTGTGATTGTTGTGTAAGTTTTGTTCAGCTACAATTTGTCAACGTCCTTAAAGTAAATAGTCTTTATTTTATCTTTTATTGTAGATCGATTGATATTGAGGCACATTTGTCATGCGCATACAATTTTTGAACATATTTTTTTTTTTATATATTACCATCGTGCAAGAATATTGAAATGCCTAAATCGCAGAAGGCTAAAGGTCCACATCAGAATTACCTTATTTCAGATCTCAAAGTGTTGTTAATATATTTTTTTTACTGTAAACTGTATCAAATCTGAACTTAGGTTAAGATCATCAAAGACTTTGTGACTTGTTTTATTCCAATTTTAAGGTCTACAGCACCTCCAAGTTTGATCTTGTCAAGGTCTCTGGTGAAAGGGCCCCTCAAGTTCAAGGTTGAGAGGGCCCTTAGAGGGCCCTAAAGATGTTTACCTCCACTTAAATTTGTGACCTACATATGATTTTGAAGATCTTGTTTTCATCAGTACATTGTAATGTTGTATTATTGTCAACGTCCATACAATTTAACGTTTAAAGCCTTATGGCAGTGAAGTAGATCTACAATCAAATACACAGGACATCTTGAGGGGTGATTTTTGTCAAGTACGTAGGTATTCTATAATTATTTTCAATGGCAATACAAAACCTTATACTCTATGGTCGATTCCCTACTTGCTTTTTGCATTCAATTTCTTCATTTGTTAAAAGTTGATAGAGATTCAAAATCGGGAGAAAGCTATTTAACACAGCTGTATACTGCATACATTAAATGAGCCCATCATTAAGGCAGCCAGATTGAAGTGAATTATATGTTAGGACTACCTTACAATGTGATGTAGGTCCCCTATTATCGGCATTACCTATATAGTTTGTCTGCGTTGAATACATCTCATTTCCTCCTATTTTTAGCATTGCCTATCTACACGTAGGCTGAGATTCCTCTGCCTCTCTATACTTACCTGATGACACACAGGGAATGATTATGTTAAAAGGAACGTGTCCTCTTGTTCAATGAATGCCATTTAAATGTATAAGATGCTACTCAGCGTGAAAACAGAAGGTCATTTATGATAAACTTGTTTACATCTATACATATTGAACCAGTAGAGTTCATTCAAAATATGTGCCTATAAATACATTGCCTGGATCAGTAATTGTCACCAACATGCACACATGTATTTGTATATGATACAGAATAACACAAGATTTATAGTAGAGTGCAGATTGCAACATTTTTATTGTGTTTTCATTTCAGCATGTATTTTTTTCTTGATCTGATGTTTTGAATATATATGTAAACAATCCCATTTACAATTTATAAAGGATGTTTTTTTTATGGGAAAATGTCTAGTCTTCCCAACTCTGTGCTTGCATTGCTTGATCAATCATTTTTAAGCTCTGTTGTTATTCCAGACTGAAATGAAACATTAGCCATCTTTTATAGTTAAAGTGAAAGTTCATATTGATAAATGTGACTTTTTGATATACTAGTGCAGGTGAAGTCTGAAGTTACTACGCAGTACTGCAGTATAAATGTAACATCTGTGGAAGGATATATTATGTATATATAGACATGTTATGTGTACAACATAAACTTGTGTATTAAATTGTGTAATAAACTGTCTGCTTTAAAATAGAGTGAGGCTTTTAAATCTGAAGTAGTAGACATAGTAGTAGTAGTAGTAGTGGTAGTGGTAGTAGTAGTAGTAGTAGTAGTAGTGGTAGTAGTAGTGGTAGTGGTAGTGGTAGTGGTGGTTAGTGGTAGTAGTAGTAGTAATAATAGTGGTGGTGGTGGTGGTTGTCGTTGTAGTAGTAGTAGTAGTAGTAGTAGTAGTAGTAGTAGTAGTAGTAGTAGTAGTAGTGGTGGTAGTGGTGGTAGTGCAGTGGTGGTAGTAGAAATAGTAGTAGTAGTAGTGGTGGTGGTAGTGGTAGTGCAGTAGTGGTAGTAGTAGTGGTTGTAAAAGTAGTAGTAGTAGTGGTAGTGGTGCTTGTGGGTGTATCGAAGTAGTGGTACGTGGTGGTAGTAAAAGTAGTAAAGGTAGTGGTAGTAGTGGTGGTGGTATCAAGGTAGTTGTGGTGGTGTTGGTGGTGGTATCGAGGTAGTTGTAGTAGTGGTGGTGGTAGTGGTAGTGGTAGTAGTTGTAAAAGTAGTAGTAGTAGTGGTAGTGGTGCTTGTGGTGGTATAGAAGTAGTGGTACGTGGTGGTGGTAGTGGTGGTAAAAGTAGTAAAGGTAGTAGCAGTATTGGTGGTGGTGGTGGTATCGAGGTAGTTGTAGTGGTGGTTGTGGTGGTGGTAGTGGTTGTAAAAGTAGTAAAGGTAGTGGTAGTGGTAGTAGCAGTAGTGGTGGTGATAGTGGTAGTGGTAGTAGTTGTAGTTGTAGTTGTAAAAGTAGTAGTAGTAGTGGTATTGGTGTTTGTGATGGTAAAGTGGTAGTAGTTGTAAAAGTTGTAAAGGTGGTAGTTTAGTAAAAGAAATAGAAGTTATTGCATTAATTATGAGAAGCCCATGAAAGTAGTACGTAGTGATAGTAGTGCTGGTGGTAATGTGGTAAGATGTAATATATATATAGTGATTGATAATTGTGGTCATTGTTTTGAAATTATAATGTGCAGTTTCAGATCCACTTTCATCTGGATATTTATCTAGTGAAAAGTTTTTCCACATATATCTCTTTAAAGAATATCTGTGGAGAAAACCATGTGAATTGAATCTCCTGAATATCTTACCTTTGATGTTACCATGACAACTAACCCCCATATTAGGAAGGTTATCAATAGGAAGTTGCCTCCCATAGTTAGTTGTCCATATTTAAACTCAAGCTATTTTATTGCATGCTCATCTCCCTCGAATGCTGTCATTGTTATGCACCAGATTACTGATCCTATGTGACGTTGTAAGTGAAACTCTGCTGCATCACATTACAGCATATAACGAGAACTCAACTATAATTCACTGTAAACAATCTAGAACAAGTTAATACTCCAGATCTCAAGTTTATACTCCCGTAATAAAGTTGTATTGTAAATATGCACAGTATTAAAACAGTGTTTTAGTGAAGTATTCTGTTCGGTAACAGAGAGATGAGTTGATGTAATAGTTTCCAGAATGTGCCGGCGTGGACACACGTCCTTAGTTTTATAAGTTTTTCACCTGTAATCCTCCGTGTTTTATACTATTATACACAGCAATCAGTGAGACTTATCTACTAGTAGACGCACAGTAGGGTCCACACACACACAGATAAGATAGAGACGAATCCTGATTACACAAAACAAATGGGATGTCAGGGAACACTGTATAAGTCTTTAACAGTTCATAGCTCAGGTCTGTTTTCATTACATATTAAAACTAGAGCACTTCAAAAAAGTGGGCGTGTCTTCAAAGTTTGTTGTGCTCACATGGCGTGAAGATTGACAGTTGATCACATGGCTAGTCATCTTTTGTAGTAAACGAATATGATTATTTGCTGTGTTTGACTGGCATGTATGATTGCCTTGTCGTGTGTGTGGTGGGTGGGGCTTGTTAACACGGACATTCAATATTTTTGACAGTTATCCTATGGTTCATTAGACCAGTTATTACCTCACCTGTGACAAACTAATACACAGGTAACATGGCCATGGTCTTGCTGGGTTAGTGGACATTTAATCATGAAAACAGTGAGCCTTACCTGGCATTTATTACACGGTCAAAAGTGTTAATTACCGATCCAGGTGTGTTACATATCGCAATAACCTACCTGGATAAGTAAATATTATCATAGTGTTATAAGATCTGCACTAATCTCACAGTAAATCCACCATGTAATTTAGTCACTGTATAAATTACTGACTGTTTCAAATTAAAATGAACGGTCCTAGTCTACAATTATACAGGTTTAGAATTTAAACTCTTTCAAAGAAGTCTTATAAACCAGGTACATTGTTTGCTTTATTCATTAATTTGGGAATCGAGTCCCAAAAGTTTTAATCAAGAAACATGTGCATACATAAGCCTTATTACTGGCAGCCTAAGTGTATCACAGTTCTTGAATTAAAACCAATTAAACCATTGATATTTAAATATTTATTTTGCATTAAAGTAAACTGTTTGTTCAAATTATACTTACTCAATTTACAGTCCGTTATTTCAAAACTTAATTCTGCCGTGTTCGACCTAATAGGCGCCCATGTCCCTCATCAACACTTGCCAACTTTTCAAAATTTTCGTGGGGGAGATATCTTGTGTCTTCAACTAAAATTGACTAAAAAGTACTTTCAATGAACCCTAATTGGCAATTAATAATAGTCTAAAATGACATACTTTCTGTTGGTTAATGCAATGTATTAATTTGACTTGAGATTAAAACAAGATTTATGGAATATGTACTAAAGATATGAAAAGTCAAAAATTACAGTAAAAAATTGGGAGTTTCCCTCTCAAATAGGGAGACTTGGCAAGTATGGTCCCTGTAAGTTCCCCTTTCTTTTCAAGCACCTACGGTCCTGTATAATAGCTACTATCCATCACGGGAGAGCATTGCAGTACATTTATTCTCAGTGTTTGGATTCGTGATATGGTCCTAATAATCCAACACTTTACTTTTCCTAACTTTTAAGTGCCATGGGCGATTATTAGGTTTAATATGGTATTTTGATTGGTACAGTAATATATCATTTCTTCACTGGTGTTGGGACGAAACAACTTAAGTTTAAACTATTTTAAAAAGAAATAAAGTTCAACCTTTAAACAACAAGAAAACTACATTTATACCAAGTTGTTTGTTTTATTAACATTAAACGTCTCTTCACACAATCTTTCAGTAATTGTATGATGAAAAGTAAACTATACCTAAAGAATATGAATAAAATTGTGTTCATATTTTATTTTGATGTGATGAGCTTCCTTAAGTATATTTCATATTTAATTACACAGTAGATTTACCTGTGTTGTACTGGCTTTGTTTACCTGTGAATACACCTGTCTTACATAACCGATGAGTCTACCTGTATTTCTCTGTGCCTTAAAGTGACTTGATTGCTAATGCAGAGCAATTAGAATTCTGTCTCTTGATGAATCAAAAAGAACTTTTTGAATTTAAAGTGAAAAACATATTGCAGTAAATTAAATTTAGTCACAATGATTTATTACAACAGATTAAATAAAGATGTTTTAATTTAAAGTCTCTTTGTACAGTTGAACCTTATAGTTTATATGTTGAGTGTTTCGAGGTAAACTAGAATTTAATATTTTTGTTGCAAAAACCTGTTGCTCCCCTTCTGTTGCGGATGTACAAAAAAAGTAAACAAGGGGACATAACTACGCTAAGAATTTGTGTCTGCAAATACAATAACTGGATTTGAAACACATTCACAATTAAGGTAATTTGAGGGTGTAAACAGAAAGTAGATACTAGTTTTAAAACCAATGCTGCTATGCAGTATCATAATTTATGTTCTGTAAATTCATTAATCTTAGCTGATGGTTATTGTATGTGTTATGTTAAAATAACAGTGCGTTCTTTCTATATAAAAATATTTCAAAGCAATATACAGACAGCTAGTTGTCCAGTTTATTCATTATCATTGAGACATGTGTTCATTTTTCTATAATTCAGGTCATGTCATTTTAGTATGTGACACCACCTTATGCCATGATTCATAAGTATACCAAATTTAATTTACTCATGTCAAATATTCTTAAAGCTATGCTAAGGACAACAATATTTGCAACCCAAAAAATAGCAATAACTCAGGTAAAAAAATTGCACTCAGATAATATGTTATTTTAGTATGAGACACTACTTCACATAAGAATACCAAATTTGGTTTACCTAGGTCAGTTGTGATGAAAATTTACTAAGGACAACTATTTATGAAAAAGGGGCAATAAATCTGATGTCATTTTAGTATATATGACACTCACACCATCATGTGTGAGTATATAGTTTTATTCTTGACCTTCAATTATTGATCAGGACAAAGAAATTTTATATGAGGCAGGGGCAATAACTCTTGTGAGTAAGTCACAGCAACATCATTTTAGTATGCAGCACTTTGTAGTTCATGGTATATAAGTATACTGAATTTGGTTAACCTATGTCAATTATTGTTGAAGTTACATTAATATATGCTTAAAAGGATGAAGACATTTTAAAAATAAGATATATGCAATAACTATAGCAAACAACCTATTGTTGTCAAATACAGTTCAAGTAATATGTGCAGGACAAAAAAAGTTCAGAGACAGGAGCTATAACTCTAGAAGATAATTTCCAGTGATATCGATTCCTTTAAGAATGCAATACTTGGGCTATAGCATGAGGTATATATAAGCAAACCAGATTTGGTTAAGCTACAATAATGCTTAATTGTTGAAGTTATACTCAAGTCAGACATTTTATGAGAAAGGGGCAATAACTTTTATATATTTTATTTTTGAGTCAATTAATTCATATGCAGATATTTTAAATTCTTTTATTGTTAAAAATACTAACTTCACATCATCCAAAGCAAACCAACTTTCTTTTGCCTTGATGATGTACAATAAACCTAATACCTACATTTGTTTCATTGTTAGTTATTTTGTTGTCATATAATCTGATTATTTTACCCGTACCTGTACGATTTCTGATTTCGACTACAGTTTAGACATGAAAGTGTTGATTCCCCGGCCTTTACCAACTAATACAGTAACATTGTCAAAGTCATCAAGGCCAATTCTCTGCGATAAACAAGAATAAAAACCTGGTGTATTTATGTACATGTCACCTTTGTCTAACACATTTCATGGTTAATAACTTCTAGTTTACTAATAATGCAGACTCGGATTACGTTAATACAGTCGGCACCTGCTGGCCGTGTTACCAACACCTTTATATCCAGTCTCACTTGCTAATATTGTACGCAATAGAATATGTTGAGAACAAAAACTTGCATTCAATAGTAGCGCCATTTGAACTAATACCTTATTTATATTAAATAGTAGGATAATGTACCTGTGTAATACTATCCTTATATACTTTATTAATTTTTCTTTTGGTGGAGTATCAACAGTTACCGCATCAACAGTTACCATAACAACTATCTCCTCCAATCATATTTCACTTCCTCTTGATGAAATAGATACAATGTTGAATTGTATAATGTAGGTAGTGTGATATTAAGGTAAATGTGAATAAGCACCTTGTTTACAATTTAATACTGTTAATTTGTATAGAATTTGTCATAACAGACCCTTTCATTCAAAGGGGAATTTCATTCTGTAAAATTGTTTTTGGAATGAGCTAGATAATGTTGGGAGGGAGGGGGAAAAGTTTACATTCTTATTATTTCATTAGCAATGAAATTTCTCTGTTTATATTTATCCTGAAGTAGAACTTATTATGAGCACCACATTTTGATGGTAGTTTATCAATATGGTTGCACACAAAATAAATAAATTTAATTCCTAGTGAATTTTCTTTCACTTTTTCCAACTAAAATTGACAATATTTCTTGTTTTTATACATCATTATTACAATGCATTTGTTAAACAACTAATGAAAATGAATCAGCTTCTTGAAAGAACATCATGTGCAGATACTCAGAAGCAGCTGTTTTGACCGCTTTGATGTATACTTGGCCTGAGCTAACCCTTGTCCAGTCCGTAGGGACATTTTGAGGGGACTCGCTGAACTGGTCATCTGGTCACTCCTGGTTATTTATGACTTTATGATGATGATATGTTTGGTTATGATGACCCCAGAAATATTAGAATGACCTCCATGTTATTAGAAGTTTTTGTATTGTAGTATAAAATGTTTGGACCAAAATGACCTCTCTCTAAACAATGCCTCAACTGACCAGTGTCCAGTGGTGCCAGGACAAAGGGCTGCAGAAACTGACCCTCTCAAAATACAAAGTTGTAAGTGACCGATCCTCCTTTGGCCAGTCAAGGCACTGACCACACAAAGTGGTTATTTTTTATTGTTGTAAATATATCCGACCTCAAGCCACCCTTTTATAGAAACGAGATTTTTTAACAGCGGTC
>JAUMGZ010001110.1:0-10527 GCA_032359645.1 Pododesmus macrochisma | reverse complement strand
ATCTTAAACATTACATTAAATGGAATGTCAGTACAAGAAGCCATTCCACCAGAGACAGATCCAACATGGCAGACCGTTCTACAAAAAACAACCGCTGCTGAGTTTCTGCTGATACCAACACAGTTTACTTTCTACAGTACGATAACTACCGGCAGTGAGGGAAATGCTTTTACACAACAACCAAAACTCAGGTTTATGGATAACTCGGTACGTGAATTTTGTGACTGTTAAACAAAAGTACAGAAAATAAAAAAAAGTATAATTTACAGGATGGTACCGAAATTCTTTTCAGAAATCATGTGAAACCTCTGAATGCTCTTTGTTCATCGTCCGTAATTATTTTCATTATCACACCTCTATTTCAAATATTGTCAAGGCAACTTCTTATATTGTGTCCTGAGGACTATAAGTTGATTCTAAACAAACTTCATATCTCGGATTCTCAAAATTGCCGCTGTGCTAGCCATCTTGAACACATAGTTTTCGCTATCCATCCGAAATGGTAATTGTTTCATGGATGTCACTTGTACTGTTTTACTCAGTTAATCCTAACGTCTGTTTTTATCTTTTGGAAACAAACACAATGCAATTGATTACACATGATGTCTTCATATTTCTGAATACACACTTTGGTCGTCAGTAAGATTGTAAAATTGCCATCGTGACGGCCACTTGGCAAGTCTAGATAAATCTATACCCTGAGAACAGAACAAAGTTTTAGTATCGATTTTCAAGTATTTGATATATGCACTACTGGTGTACACGTGAATACACATTTAATCTGTCTCGTCCAGAAGTTGTAGAAAAAAATCGTATTTAAACTCGGAAATGTGTGTGGTTAACATGTAAAACACCTTTAAATGGGGCAATGACGACACTATATACTTTTTTATGGAATCTAATAAAGAGGTTTTGTAAAAAACAAAATAAAACAAAATAAGATTAAGCTTCAATGTAAGGGTCAAAACCAGTTTTGCGTCTTTAAAGCACAGTAAATATATATAGCACAAAAACAATTATGCGATAAACTCCAAATGTACACTTCATTCATACGCACAAGAGAAGAATACATATCATTGGTTAGATTTTATATAGAATGTTAAAATGATATTTTACAGTGTAAATATTATTAAAATCCAATATATATAATTTTTAATTTTTATAAGTATTGATTTATATAAAAAGGTTTTGATTCATATAAAAATGCATACATGTATTGTACATTACAGAATATACATGTGACAAATCTTGGAGCCGAAGCAATCCCATGGAAAGTCAAGGCCACATTGCGAGTGGGTACCGGATCAAATAACCAAGCCATTCTAATTGGTAATGACACAGTTGATTTTGCTAATGGTTGGGCTAACTTCACCAGCCTTGGAATCTCCCATTCAGGTTCTGGCTTCATCATTGACTTTGAAGTCATTTTCCCGACTGAGGCAAATCACACTATAGAATCTACTGCACTGTCAGTCACTCCAAGGAACCTAAAAGCCAAGGTCGTTAAGGCGTCGGGTGATGTGTACGAGAACAATCCTCACACTTTCAGCGTACAACTATATGACTCGGATACAAATGTACAAGTTACCGACATTGCATGGAGTGTAAGTATGAAATGTATAAAAGAGGTATTTCAAACTAAGGTTCACTCCATAATTGCTTAAAAATGTGTTCACAAGCCGCCAAATATTGGCTTTATTTAAATGCATGACTTATTATAGACAATGTTAATCACCAATGTCTTTTTTCTTTTTAAAAGCCCCCAGAGTGAATTTAAGTCAAACTGGTGGGCTTTCGTTCCTTTTCCCCATAGAATATCCATCTACCTAAGTTTTCACATTTCCAACTTTGCCAAAACACACACCAATTTCCATCACGCTTTGTAGGTAGCATCCTTGCCTTAGTGGAATACGATATGTTAAACTGGTAGGGCTAGACCCTAGAGGGCGAAACTATGCGTTCAAAATTAGAGAAATTTTGATAAAGTATTTAAAATCGAATGATTCTTAAAACTGGAAGTCCTAGATGTGAATGCTTGTATATGAAGTAAATTGTGAAGTGACATTCAATTAAGTTCAAGGCTATTGATCATATATATTTTTAAAAGTGAAAAGCGTAGAATTGATATACGCTATTGAATAGACTAGATTTTGTCACATGATTCAGTTAAAGATGGCTTCTCGATATTCATTAAAAATGAACACTTGCTTCAATAGCAGCGATATATGTTTTTGTTTGAGCAGCATACCGATGTCTGTTGGTTACAATAATAACTGCAGAAGAAATAACAGGTCATGCCCTAAAAGTTTCAGGTGATAATATTTGCTTTGTCAAACACGAATTGTGCAGAAATGTGTACTCAGTTCAAGTTTTAACTTCCGAAACATGGATATCAGAACAGCCGTGTGGTAAAAGCTTTGCTTAGCATGCTGATGGTCCGTAGCTCAATTCCTGTGTGTATTCATATCCCTATTTAATATACTATTCCGAAAACCTTTATTTTGAACACAATAATTTTAATTTTTTTTTTATTTCATAGAAATTTTCAACATTTTAAAAAATCACATTATCATCAAAACTTAAAATTAGATACTAACAATACGTTATAGTCAACATTTGTTTTTATTTTGAACTAGAATTCAGTATACTGAATCCAAGCTTAGAAATAGATACATACAATACATTATAGTCAACATTTGTTATTTAAATGATGATCCTTTTGTTGGATTTAAATATAATTGAATTCGTAAAAAAGAAGAAAAAAACTTGAAATACTTTTCTGGCTTATGGTGAACAATACAATATTAAATAAAAAAGCCAAAATTCAGAATAGGTTATTGTAGAATGTCAAACTGTTGATTGGTGAGGACAAAATATAAACAAAATGAATACAAATTGATAAAAGCCCCAGGACGGATTTGAACCACGGCCGCCCATGTGATAATCTTCGACTCTATCCATTGCGCCAAGCATCCGAATATCCTCTGTTTTCAGAAAGTTAGCGTTAATTAACAAATCGCACTCAAAGTGTCCATCGCAATGTTATAAATAGAATATGACAGCGTTACTATAGACACCAGTGCCACTACTTTTGCAGGTTTTTTTACGGAAACCAATGTGCTTTTCAAAAGATCTGCAGATGTACCGGACGCTCGTGACATTGACAAAGTACATGTAGGCCAGAAAGTATTATAAAGAAAAACGGAGAAAAACACAGGAAATTCAAAAAATAAATCTATCAACCGGAGCGGTTATGTACAGGACTACCAACAAGTATGACGAACAGTTGACAAACACAATCAAGTATCGAACACATGGCCTGTGTATCGAACTAGAATCTATTACAGTTTGACGGCGTCTTCGGATAAATACTTGAAAAAAATCTACGATAGTTTTTTTTTCTTCTAAAGAAACTTATTCACGGACTTGTAAACCGCAGCTGCAGCAGGACTGCAGTACGATGTGCAGCATCATTTATAAACAAATCTTATTAAATGTGTAAACGCTTTTTGTTAACAATATTATCATAAAACGAGTAAAACATATACTTTGTGCAATGATATACAAAACAATATCATTTCAGAGGCAAACAATATATTTGTAGTGGAAGCAAAAAAAATCCCCAAAAACAGGCTATCTGCAGGCAACTTAATTTGTGCAAAATTTAGTGTGCCCACTGATAGCAAAGCCTTAACATTTGAACAAATATAAATCTGTGAACCCCATGAATGCTTCCATCATAAGTTTTGTTAAAATTAGTGCAGTGCTAAATGAGACATCAAAAATGTGAAATTTATTACTGGACAGACAACAGATGGCATTTATGTGGTGGAAAATTTGACCTTGGTCACCTTTGATCTATAGCTGGATAGCATTGCATGGTCTAGAACTTTCTTTCAAAAACACAATTAACTGCATCAAGCTAAGCCACTACTTCCATATGTGCAATATTTATCAACTAAAACCAATTATTACAATTAATGATAATCAATAATAAGTGATCATTAATCAAGTGTTTACTGCCTTATTAATGCCAATCTTCATGCCATACAATACAGCACAATGAATGTATACCTTAGGCATCAAGTTCTCTTGTAATATGAACTGTGCACACTTCCTCTTGCAGATCAATAAATTGGAGGATTTATTCCAATCTGACTCCCATGATTTATTCCGATCACGTTTATTAATACTTGGGGATTTGCTGTGTCAAATGACAGCACTATTCCAATGAATAAAAGCTATTGTAGCAGACAGTGCAAAAATAATGCAGGGTAAATAAGAAGAGTATGTGGAGATTTTATTCCTCTGTTCTCTTGTTGCATGCTTTAATGCTTAAAATCCATCTTAAGATTTTAACGTCTGACTACACTTACTGTGCACATGACATGGAAATGCAAAACAGAACATGCAATGATGTATATACAAATCCTTTTACTTAAATTCTCAACTATGTTTATGTCAGCTCCGATCCTAGGGCTCGACATTAAGTTTTTCGTTGCTTAATTTCCGAAATAAGAAATCAACTTGTTCAAATAAGAAATAGACTTGTTCTAATAACTGATGGCAGTGAAGTACAAGAATTCAAAAGGGGATATAAATAACAAAACAATTATATCAGGTGAAATGGAAATAAAATGTATATGTGCACCGAATCTGAAGGTGTAAAATTGAACTTGTCATATCCACATTATTGAGTGGTCATATACATGTAGTATTGCAATCAGTACATTCCCATGGTGGGATAATAAGCACCTGCTACTTAAGACAATGACATGATGTCATGAAAACCCTGAATATGACATCACGCTTTGTTCCTGCCTTGATAAGAATGTTAAAGGTATGAGTAAAAGAACCAATCACCCCTGGTTGTGTGTAAGACAAAGATATCTTCACCCTGGGACGAGATTGTTTTGTCCAGAACGAGGTAAACTATACATATAAACAACAAACTGAGACAGGCATTTAAAAGCGACGTCAAACCAACTAAATGGGTGAGCCAGGACCTCGCTCTTGATCATGACCCAAAGCCAAACTCCAAATCAACCATCATTAACAAACTCGAAGGGGAAAATTAGTTAAGAATAGACCAGACCTTGATAAATCAAAGCTCTTCAGAAGCCAAAGGGGAGGGGAAAATCATGAGACTTAATTAAGCAAAATTCAATTTCATTAATATCAAAATTTGACTGTGCAAATTAAGCAATTAATTCAAGTTTTATCTTTCTTATTTAGTCAATTAAAAGAAGCACTTAGGAGTGTTATAGAACTGTTCTTTAGGGCTATATGTACATGAGTAATTAATCAAAGCTGTAATAACTAAGAACCACGTGGATGTGTAAATGTTGCTTTATTTGCTTGTTTTTCTGGGTTAATGATGTTAAGACAAAGCACATCATCAATAGAGTACTGGAGTCCTTGATTATCAGTGCTCCTATAACAATCATTTAATGGATACCATTTGTGCAATGGTGTTCCTTTACTTTCATTAGAAGCTCATCTATCGACACAGCACGACCTTTGCTGATTACCTTCATTTACTTCCTTCTTCTGACTTGTATGTATTGTAGTTTACATATTTATAGGTATACATGCCTCTTGATCTATTCACATAACTTCACACACACAAAACTGTACATATTGAAGTATTGTGTGGTGTTTGATGCATGGAAGGTAGATCTAGATCTACTTAGATAGGTAATCCCTATTTAAACATTATAATCAGGTGGCAGGCACATTGGAGAAGTAAACCAGATCTCCTGATACTCTAAGTATTAGAATAATCAATGTCTTCACCAGCACAGTTTGACATCCTACAGGGAAATCATAGAAATGGCTTGCTATATTTTTATGTAATACAGACTTTCAATGGGACTATCACTAACACTTATAACCCAGGATGTGGCAAATACTCATTAAAAATGAACTCAATTGTACACATTAATTATAAAGATCAGGGGCAAATTGATAGTTTGCTGTTATCCTTGCAGTGTGTTTAATTTGATATTATATTACCAGTCATGCAGAGCATTATTAATTAACGAGAAGCGTCTTGCTGTATGTTGTGGTGGTCTACTTTATAATATGTAACTACTGGGTTATGATAGTATACAATGACATCTGTGACAGAAAATTAATTTCCTGACATTGTTATTTACCGATGGCACTACCGGAAGGACACACACACTGTACAAACCCTGCACTGTAGTATATAGATAAAGTTATAAAACTTACAAGACTATAATATATGATGGTATATACATAGAAAAATTCAACATAAACAATACAAGGTAGAATGTATATTACAGGAATACTACCTCACCACAACCCTTATTCCATTCTATGTGTACATATGATCTGACAACTCTAGCTGAAGGACCTAATCTACTTGAACTTTGTTGACCTAAAGTGAACTTTTATAAATCTATTGAAACGTAATAAGAAGCAATGCCTCTTTCTGCCACCAAACAGCTATAATACTTTGTGATTTGCTGTTTGCAAAAGTTGAGAAATGCCCGGGGCCCCTTACCCTCCAATCTTTTGCCTCTTTTTTTCCTCTAATATAAATTCAGTTTGGCCCAAACACCTTCGTGCGATAGCGCTGTTGGAATTAAATGTACAAGGACATGCGAGAAGGCTTCCTAGTACAGGTGTTTTTCCATTTACAATAATTCATTCATAGTAATAATAAATTAATCACATATTTTTTTTATTTACTTTGTAATTATAGGCATTAATGCCACATACTGTATGCCAAGGTTTTGGTGTAATCAAGGGTTTTTTTTATGTCTTTTTCGTACTTCTCTGGTGCAATCAATATTTCTATGTGCTTAATGACCTTTCACTTGCAAAAAGTACTCAAATAGATAATTTTTTATTTACATTTATTCTCTGGAGAATTCTACATAGATGAGGGGCATGTTTCAATGTGTAAACATCCTTGAATGTACAATAAATCATGTATGCATTGACGGTCATACTCGCACCTTACAAAAATAATCAATCAGTGGAACCTTTAGATACTATAAAGATCAATTAACAAGAGATTAATGTCATTGCTGTGTCGCCTATATCATCACACTTATCAAATTGTGTGAAGAACCTGTTCAACTCAACCTACAGCTAACATCACCCCAGATAAAACGTTCACAGTACTAGTACAGTTATATATCTTCAACTTGATTGACTTACTTACCTATACATGTACTAACAAGTATGCAAGTACTCATTTTTTCTATTTTATAATGTACATTCAGTTTTGGTATATTAGCAACATCTTTAACTCTTTCATTTAAATTCTTTACCTTTGTTTTATTCAAGAAAGTGATAAATGTATATCATCTTCCATAACCAACATATATATATATATGATGTTTGTATTAAGGGCTTATTGTCCGATC
The DNA here is from genome assembly GCA_032359645.1 of Pododesmus macrochisma. NCBI lineage: Eukaryota > Metazoa > Mollusca > Bivalvia > Pectinida > Anomiidae > Pododesmus > Pododesmus macrochisma. The sequence continues at coordinate 3,127 of JAUMGZ010001110.1, read as the reverse complement.
AACAGCTAAGGTCATTTACGGACGTGCCAGATTTACTGGTGAAGGAAACCGGAGTACCCGTAGTAAACCACTGACCTACGGCAAGTCACTGGCAACTTTCTCACACTAGCACGCCCGGACGGGAATCGAACTAGGAGGTGAAAGGCTTATGATTACAAGTCGGTGACTTTAACCACCAGGCCACCGGGGCCCCTCATTTTTTCTATCTTATAATGTACATTCAGTTTTGATATAATAGCAACATCTTTAACTATTTCATTTAAATTCTTTACCTTTGTTTTATTCAAGAAAGTGATAAATGTATATCATCTTCCCTAACCAACTTAATATTTATATATATATGAACCACTTCCTTTATGTATAGTGAAACGTAGTGTACATGTGTAGCAAAACTTGTCTTGTACAAGATGGTGATGTATATCATAACTATATACTTAAATTAACATTAAATTCCAAATACAACGTAAATATCAAGTACAAGTGTTATTCAAGGATATGCTGATATGTATCTCTGAGTAATATAAGTATGAGTAACAAACAGACCATCACTACCTTAGTCAGACTCTGAATCAGACTATATACATGTATGTGTACTTTAAATTGCTTGCATTAGGTAATCATCTAATCTGAATATATACATATGAAACGGAGTGATACTGCATTGTTAGCGAGTTAAAGATGTCAGGTGTATTGTGCTACATGTAGGTTTAACTACACTTTAGTCTTTAAATATCATCAACCTCATATGATAAACAGTTCTATTTTATACCAAGTATTCCTTATAGAACTACTTCATCTTGTTTCTCTCTGATTATCAACTGCAATGACTGAGGATTATTGTGACTAGGGATTTTCTATTGAAGTTTTTTATAAACAATTAAATTTGTCTTGACTGACAGAACCTTACAAAACACAATATCATGACTACATGTTGTCCAGTTTGATGTTAGTTTTTTGGGGCTTAACATCCCTTTCAATACATCTAGATCTCTAGGTAATATTTACACAGTGTCTGCATGCTTAAAACATACCCCACTGATGGCAACTTTATAGTGCTGTATCAATGAAATATCACGTCATAGATACTTAAGCAATTAACTGCATATATGTTGCAGACTTACTAATGGTATACATGTAACTGCAGCATGTGTCACAGACAAACAGAATGGAGTGCGTTAGCGCTCCATGACAAGTTTGTCTGCCACACCAAATGAAAATATATAACATTTTAATTCAATCGGTCACATTATCCTGACACCTAGCCAACCAGTCCTTCACCTACCCCAAATGCTAAGCCTTTAGCGAAATTATTTAGGTATGACATGACCAATGATCAAACCCACAACCTTCTGCACAGGATGCAAACCCTCTCCCAATTGAGCTTCTACAGAGATGTACTTGTATTTTCAAAAATTAAAGATAGTTCTTATTGATCGATCAACTTGTGTTTCTTTATATGTCACAGTAAAATTCACAACACCAGAAATTAATAATTTATCATGAAAACATCAAGAGATAAAATAAACCCTGTGTGATTTTGTACAGCTCATTCTCCATGTTACAAGAGAACAGTCATAATCACCCTACAGCAAACAAGAGCTTCGATAATCAAAATGGCACAGACATAATTTAAGTCTAATGTTTTTAGTATTGACATTCAAGCTACATTGTAGTTTACATTATGTATATACAATAGGTCTGGTCCTGTATCTTTCATCTCTACTACAATACAATGTTCCAATATATTGTAGTGTAAGGTAGGGTTGTCACAAACAGATAATATGCCACAATTATCAGACAAATTAAGTCCCTTTGTTTTTGACAAATTTGTTGTGAAATTGATTTACATTTTGCTATGCTTTTCAAGCCTGACGTGGCATGAACATTTTTATCATCTTTGTGTGTTTAAATAAGTGATGTTTCCAATGCATCTCACTACATCAATATCAATCATACTTCGTTCTTTAACTGCTGACAAAGTATTGCACACTACTGTATCATAAGCGCCATCTATATAGAAATATTTGTAGTGTTGTGCGTAGCATTTTCTAACTGATTCTAACTTCTGATGGATTTTATTAAAGATAAAAGGATGACTCAATGTCTTTATTTAATTATCTTGCTTTAAACATGTTGCTGGTCATATCGCTGTAGATATTGTACTCTTATTAGCACCACAGGTCAAGAAACATTGGTCACATTACAGATACTAAATGTAATGGGCATCTTTTTATTTAATTTTCTTGTTTCGAACAAGTGGCATTGCTGGTCATATCACTGGAGATATTGTACTCTTATTAGCACCACAGGTCAAGAAACTTTGGTCACATTCCAGATATTAAATATAATGGGCATCTTGTATAGTGCAAAATCTATATTTAATTATACACTCAATGTGATCCGGGCTTCACAAGAATTTATTGGATATTTAGTCTGCATGGACAGAGGGTATATATTCCAAGTCTAGCACTTATCCTGACCGGCTGATGTACCGTATATACCTGACTATACAAATAGTCTACAAATAATTCTACACATATCCACAGTTCATCAATACAATACTAAATATGAAACAGAAAAGATCGTATACCAGACAAATGTGATTTGTTCATTCAATTGACTTCCTGGCTGCACAAACAAGATATTCTACAGAGCGAGTGGTTTATTGAATATTGGTTAGCTTTATTCTTATAACTTGTCTTTGACTTAATAATGCTTGGTTATAGTAATGTACCATATTATTCATACAGTAGGAATGTTTAAATAAGAAGAACATATAGAAAGGTCTCGGAAGTATCAACCCCACACAGGAAGTCTATACGGGTTGGTTGTTCTTAATATAACTATGTAATTCAATAAACTATATATATATATATATATATATATTTGTTGGTTAACCTTCCTGACTGCTGCTCTATGATATGCATTAATATATTCATGCACCCATAAACCTTGTTTGTGTTAAGGGCTTATTGTCCGATCAACAGCTAAGGTCATTTACGGACATGCCAGAGTACCGGAGTACACCACCGACCTACGGCAAGTCACTGGCAACTTTCTCATACTAAGCTGCCCCCGAAGGGAATCGAACCTAGAAGGTGAAAGGCTCTTATGATTACAAGTCGGC
>JAUMGZ010001099.1:0-10528 GCA_032359645.1 Pododesmus macrochisma | reverse complement strand
TCCGGGTACTCCGGTTTCCTCCACTAGTAAAACTGGCACGTCCGTAAATGACCTTAGCTGTTGATCGGACAATAAGCAAACACACAAACAAACAAACACAAACACAAACAAACAAACAAACATTGTATTTACACTTTTTAGATGTTCTAATTAATAATCAAGAAAAATCTCATTTTTGTGAAAAACCTCATTGGGCCCAAAATGGCCAGTCACCCTATATCTGAAACGAGATCGTGGAAGGAACATGAACATCAAGTTTCGTGAATATGTGACCAACACTTACAGTTCTTGACAAGAGGTAGAAAAGTTTTCTGCCAATCAGATCTAGAACTCATTAGGGCATATTTGATGGTTTTGGCAATGTTTAACGCAATTGTGAAACGAAACCAGTCGAAAAGTTACCAAAAAAAAGTTCAGAATTTTGTTGAGAAAATATGTAAAGTAGAATTTGTAAATTCAGTTTAAAAGAAATTTGTCGGATAAAAGTTTGTATATCAATTTTTTATATTAAATTTATTATCATTTTTGATGAGCGAGTTATATCCGAATCAAATAACCTTTGGTGACCCAGTGTTGACCGTCACAATGTCCAAATGCTTTTGAATTGTTCCTTTTAATTTTTTATTTAGACCTGCACAGGTAAGTTTGTTTGACTACAAAATGCATACCTGACAGGGAAGTGACGTCACCAAAATACAGACAAGGAGAAGTTGATGACGATGTGGGAAACACCTAAATGTAAAAGTTATTTTGAACATTTGCTAGCATTAAGATTAATCTTGAACTAACACTGAATAGACCTAGGGTAATTAGGTTAAAACAAAGGCCTATGACATATATCAAATGTTTGAATTATATGTTACATTATAAATATATACTTGTCAACAGTGTTTTGTTTGTTTCTACTTTGCTTCATTGTTATCACATGAAACAGATTGAATTGTGTTTCTCAAATATATTAAAGTTCTAAAATCAGTGGCGCTGAACACTAAAGAAGAGTTTGCAGTTATTCCATTTAACTGATTGTAATCAACGCCACTCCCAATAGCAACACACAGAATTTTTACTCCAGTGTCGCGTAATGCTTTCCCCTCAATACTCGAATCACCAGATCGTCCGTCGGTCATCAAAACAACGATTCTATTAGCTTCAGGCCTCCCACCATTCGTAATAGTGAACGAGTTCTGATAAAGATAAGACAAGCCTAATGCAATATTTGTCCCCCCACCAGTGTAATATAGGTTTTGAACATCTGTCAGTATTCCTGATCTGAAGGTGTACGTGTTCAAATCGAACTCCGTTTTAACGTCATGAGCAAATGATACAACACTCATACGGACAGCATTATCACCAACGGACACATCTGCTGTTATGTTCATGATAAAGTTTTTCATCAACAGGTAATTGTTCCCGCCAATGCTTCCCGATCTATCTAAAAGATATACTAAATCTTTCATTCCATTTGTACATTCTGAAAGAGAACAATTTAAATTTACAGTTATAAAAGTAAATAAATATATCCAGGCCTGTTCTTGTGGCAGAAATTAATACATCTAACATAACTAATCTAGCTTCATTTGATTACATATTATGTTATTTCATATAATTAAAGGACCAGTGTCTGTGATTGTGAAAACTGTCTTTTAAAGAACATATAGAGCTACACTAATAATGCGTTATTTTATATTTAAAATCCAATAATATAGTTAAAGGTTTATATATTATGTGTTGGAGGATTAATTGAAAAAAATACTTTTGAAACAAGTGTTCAACAAATTGCCCGATATCTGGTAAAAATAGTTTCCTGTTTAACAGGTGAACAGTCATGTAATGTTAGACTACAGTCATATTTGTTTGTTTTCTACAGTACTTAATCAATCTGAACGTTGGTGAGTTAAATATTTCTGTCATTCTATATAACTTGTACGTCCTTCTTTTTTGTTTTGTATACAGAGAATATGTGCGGAAAATACAAAATACCGAACACAAGAAAACAAATATCTGGTTACACTTCCAATAGTTTTGTGCATTGAATTAGATCTTTTGATCATTACAGATATTAGCAAACATGTAAGTAGTTTATATCCAATGAAAGATACACTTACGTTCATCAATTTTCTCCACTGTAATGCAAACATAGAACAACTTTATTGTTTATAAAAACAGTATATACAGACAATCAAAACAGTAAACAAATTCAGATTTCGGAAAATAAACAAGAGAAAAATACCGATATCTCGAATGAATTTTAGTGGAAACTTACAATGTTATGAACACATTTATACATGAACCAATGTTAACAAACAAGATTAAAAAAACAAAATCTTATAAATCCGCATATCAAGAAAAGCATAGATATTAAAACTGATAGTATAGAATGATATATCCTTAATCATCTCTTATAAAATAGTAAATCGAAGAACAAAGACGATATTCTAAGGCCGTAAGTCCATGGACATTAGCAAACGATAAGAAAACGTTGGACGCACACAGAACAATTAACCAAATATACATTCCTTATAAGTATCTCTGACGTTTATGTACACAACAGTTGACAATAAAATAGAAAGAAATGTTTGTTTTATTGCATATAACGTCACTGCAGCAACATTTCAGTAATATCGCGACTAAAGGAGAAAAACCTAGATAGAGCAGACGGTTAAGCCTCAACGGGGATAGGAAAATAAAGACGCAAACATAATACAGGAAAGTCGTTGATAATGAGCCCATCTAACGGAGTTACCACCAACTCTTTTTTTATACTTACGTGAAAATCCATAGTGGTTATAAAGACGAGGCCTAGATAGTTTTAAATGTTAGCTAAAGGATAACATTGTTAGGGTTTTGATGTAGTTTTTTTTGGATATTGAATGCAAAGAGGAATGGGAAAAATAAGTGACTTAATACATTGTTAAGTGCATACAAACTTTTCAGGGGACACAAGCGTATAACGCCTGAAACACTGAATCCCACCTTGGTGAACATATATATATACTACCAAATAGTCACTTCGGTTGGGTCTACCCAGCCAACCATATGACACTCCGACTTCACCTTTACGGAAATATGTGTTGTTAGCATTGCCTTAATTGCTAATAATGTAACATATATTAGTGACAAAGTGATGTTTTATAGAGCGTCTACTCCGAAAAGCGTTTGGTCTTTACCTTTAAACCTATGTGCTATGGGTGACCCTAACTATCAGGAACTAAAATGCCGGCCAGTATCAAGACACTCACATTCCGTTACTGTGATTGAGAGTCAAACTCAAGGAATAGAACATGAAGCAAAATTTAACAAACAAATAAGTTGTAAACATTTATATTACAATAACATATTACCAGATGTAATTTGCGTTTTCAATGAATCTGGATCAACATCACATACTATACAGAAGTTGTTGTTTGGGAGACCGCGCCAGTTAGCAAAAGATTCCTTAAAGACTTGAGTGATCTCTTCACTTTGATAAGTCGAAGATACAACATTGTTGAGTGCATCAGTATACGAAACAACAATTGTTGTTACGCTGATAACGTATGTCATTACAACACTGCCCTTACTGAAAGTAGAAATGTTCATAATGTTTCAACAACAACAACGCATGTGTATTACAATGATGTCTACATTATATTTGATTTGTATACTTAGTTTTGCAATTTTTAAAATTATATCTTAGAATGTTAAATTTTCGAAAGCGAGTCTTACCTTGAAAGTGATAATAGTGTGCTTTGTAGTTTTATTGTTACTTTTTTCTACCTAGCCGAAAGCATTGAAATTAAAGCGTTAACGTATAATACATCAAACGCTATATTCTATGATTTCAAAGAATACGTATCAACACATAAATAGATTTTTAAATAAAAACAAAACACCTTAAATGAGTCACTTTGCTGCCAAGGTAAATATCTTTTATGCTACTGTTGCGATACACTTCGTCGAGCTACAACAAATATAATAATAAGTCCAATAATAAAAGGCGGGCATGTTACAATGTTTATTGTATTTTGATAAGCAAGATAACATGAAATAACTTTATGATTTTCGAAACATAATATAACAACAAACATTTATTTAGCCACAACTTATATAATTACACTAACGACATGATAATCATTATCAATATATCTTTTATGTACTGATGGTGTTTTTGATGCGACATACATACCTCTCTTTCCACCTGGGTTGCATATTCTTTAAAATCCTTGCTGTTTATGTCGCTGTAGTTTGAATTCCAAGTTGCGTTTGGTAAACGGATAATGCTTTCAAAATCTACCAACGATATACAAACGTTTTAAATAAATAACAATGAAATGGTATACTCAGCAAACAGTTTTACAATAATTAGACCATTCGATGAAATTAATTTACTGTACATTACATTTTTTTTCTACCTTATGATTTACTGGTGGTCTTGGTCTGTTTTGTTTTGATCTCGATGCACGTTTCAACTCTAGTGTCAGTATGTATTTTGGTTCAGATGTCAGTCTTTATCTCTTGATATACTTTTAGAATATACAATTGTGTCTTTTTTTGACAAAGCTGTCGATCATTTCGTAGTCGAAGCTCCCCTATTAAAAGTATTGCTGATATTTTTCTATGCAATTGTTTTGTTCCTATTCTTCTATATGTTTTGCAGACTATGAATCGACCTTGAGCTATTTGTATACTATCACTACTTGTAATTCGTGTCGATCTGTGTATTTATGATATGGAAGCGTTACATACACTAGTATTAATATAATAAATAATCATATTTCAATCCTCTATATTAGTTTTTACCTGCTGCTTTGATATTCATAGATTTAGAATCTGTAGAAACTGACACGCCCGTTATAGTATGTTTTGCTTTACACTGCAAACGCGCTCCACTTTGATTCTGGTGTGAAATGAAACTGAAAGTCTTGGTGGTGTCTGTTCTACAAAACACTGTATCCATTGCGCCGTAATTTGTATTTCCTGTGACGTTAATCTTCACGTTTGATGTTGTATTGTGAAGCATCATGTACAGATCAATTTCTGTGTCCTCCTTTAATACTTGTCCTTTACATACAACATTAACTCGATCACCTTCAGTGTAGTTTCCGTCTTGGTTTAGATCAATGGTCAGAATCTCAGAATTCGCTAAGAAATGGACAAACAAACATCATAACAATCGAAAAAGGTTATTTAAATTAATATACAAATATTTAAAAAAAAAAGAAAATCAAATAAAAACATAAAAGGTTTTGATATTTATCGATATATTCAATTATAGTAAGGAAAAGGCTAAGCTTCGAATCAACCATCATCAATGGACGCTCAAGTGAAGTGAACTTAGAATAGACAAAACCTAGAGCAATCAAATTTAAGAAGCCAACATAATAGTCGTTCGCGCATTCAAAATAAGAGTTTTAACACCTTCTTCTGGAGAGCTGTTTCGGACAATCTACAACTTATTAGTGATTGCGCAACAATAAAATATGGACATCAATATTATCAAAACAACTTACGACCTCATTTATTAATTAAAAGAGCCGGAATATTCATCAACAAAACAATTTAGAATGTAATTTCAGCATCAAACTGTCTTTTCTGAGGTCCATCACTCAAAAATAACTGGAAGCCGTTGCTTAAATGAGATGACGAAGTGTTTCGCACACCGCTGAACCTTTTGAGGAAGGGTTCAGTGAAACAACTTTTCAAGAGCAAAATTCTACTTTGATATTTTCGGGGCTGAGCCATCAGTACAGACGAAAACCCAAATACGAATATACAAACTGAAACAGACAATATCTATTTACAATGTCTATAAGAGTTAAACAGTAGCAAATCTGATTGACAAGTGGGGCGGAGTCTAGTATGTTTGGTCGATTGAGGTACGGTTAAACTTCCTGGCCTTCTCTGATGGCTGACGGAGAAACAATCAAAATTAAAAAAAGAGTTTATTCATTTGTGGTTTGCAAAAATCGTGTTTGTTTGTGTTTTCTTTTATTTAAGTATTTTCCCCAATTTTATTATTTTTGGATGTGACCGGCTGGTTTTGTACTCAATGTATGAGAGTATTGGTGATTGAATGACCGTATCTTTATGTTCGTACACACTGCCCCTACATCTGAGGTGGAATAACTGGTGGCCTAAGAACAATCTTTATTTGAATGTATGGTTTGAAATTAAATTTTCGGCGTAAAAATCCTCTACAAAGTGAGACGTTACAATGAATTATATAGCGATTGATTTGCTACTGTCATACCTTTAAGAGGAAATAACAAAACGCTGTGTTAGAGAACCTCGTCCCGCATTCCAAGTCTAGCTACGACTCAACTGTCATCACTAAACGGTCAGGAAATGGTGAAATTATGATTTTTAGAATAGAGAAACTCGATAAATCAAAGCCAAGAAGCCAAAAAGGGGTTTGTTTGTGTACACAAGCACGATGATAGAGAACGAAAAACATCACATCTCAAAAAATACTATAACATGGTCCTGCCAGAAAAAGTTTGATGAGCGCGCAGTCAAAATAAATGTTGTTAAATACAATGTTGCAAATGCACCATAAATTTAAGTCTAAGATTGGGAAAAAACTGTGTGATAGATCCTCATACAATTTGAGCGATTCAGAAAAAATTAATTTAGAATAGACACGACCTAGATTTTTTAAGCAATTCAATGACATAATTTTTACAAGAAATAAGAATTAAAGTACCAAGTTCGTTTGAAAGAATTAATGTTTTGCAAAATGGTTATATACAATAGTTTTAAAGTCCAGATAGAAAAGAAATATAATAAACAGATTGATAACAAGAATGTGTTCTGCGGGATTTCATATTATGTATCTGTTGCCTTGCGTCAAAACGTTAGATCATCAAGAAAATCTTCAGAATTTATATAAATTGCCTTGTTATATATGATATTGCTAATGATTGTTCGTAAGCTTCTTACAAGCGAAACGCGTATAGTGAAGTTTATTTAAATTATTTCAAAAACGAAACATAGATTGCCTGAAATGCTTTGGAGAAGGAAACCTTGCTGTATTGTGTATATCGATAGGTATAAAGGGAAATGCACCTACCTGTTAAATGTAGAGTAGCTGAGTCTGAAATAGCCAAACTACCGTTAACAATCAACGAGCATGTGTAGAGACCAGTGTCATTGCATCGAGACGTGCTGTTTTGAAATAGTACGGACAATTCCATAGTGTGTTCAAATTTAGCAAGGTTTGCTCGAATTCCTACTGAGCTGCTTTTGACGTAGGTTGTTGAATTTGGGAATGCCGAAACTTTCACATGACCATCCTTGGAATAAATACTCAATGCTGTCCATCCTGGTGTTGGAAACGTCACTGTACAATTCATCAACATATCGGTTGAATAGTTTGTTATGATGCCCACAACACCGGACAATGATACAGCTAAGGCAGGAATATAAAAAAGGAATAAAAATAAGTTTTGTCATTTTTAATTTTGTCAGTACAAAATAACAAATAATGACAATTATGTCCCTGTACCGGGTTCAACGACAGACAGCAAGTAAACGTTCATACATATATATATATATATACGAAATCAATTATAATATTTAATTAGAATTATTCCAATGAGGCATAAAAAACCGTGCATGTACATATTAAAGCTGAAGTTCTTCTTCTTATGACTAAAATATGGTAGGTCTTTTTTATTTGTTTTTTTTAGTTGAATATCATAAGAACTTTACCTTTGTCTCTGGTATTATCGTTGGAAGCAATGCCAATATATAGTTTCAAATGCATTTACAGTACCCATTGATAATAGCTTTACAAATTATCCAAAGCTATGTCTGTTCGTTTACCTGGTAAATTTGTGGAGATAGACACTGGACTCGTTTCAAGTGCTGTTCCTGTAACTCGGTTTGTAGCAACACACTTTAGGAGAGAACCATTTTGATTTTGGTCGAAAACAAATGACAATATTCTGGTTGTTACTGTTCTACATGACGTTATGCTATCTTCACCGTATAAAGTGTTCCCTGTTATGTCCATGCTGGTGTAAGAGGTTGCGTTTGATTTCCTAATGTATAGCTCCAGGTTACTGTCTTCCGTTGATAACAACGCAGTACACGTCACATTGGCTCGGTCGCCGTCTGCGTAATTCCATCCAAGGTCAACATTAATCGTGGCGTTGTAAGGATTTGCTACAAATGAGTTGTAAAGAAATTCATAATAATTAGAAACATAATTATTACTTATTTTTAAGAGGCTCGCGAAAGAAAATATAGCATTAGGGATATTGCAGTAAGGAGAACGACATATGAAAAAACGTATCGTGTAATTTTTGAACTTAACATTGATATTTGTATTGTGTCAGGGGATTAAAAGTTCCTGTACAAGGAACTACAAGTTTTGCATTACCCCTACTCCCTCCCAACAGACGTGCTGATCCGCGCCTGGTGTAAACGCTTCAATATGTCTGAATTAAATGACCTTAGCAGGAACATAATAGTAGCTCAGTTTAACTGTCCATGCTATCCAAGCAATCGACCCTAACCCAACATAACCACTAGAGGGTACCATACACATTGGACTTAATCTAGTCATTACATTACTTTGGTGATTATAGAAGGAATATAAAATAAGCAAACCATATAATGTAACTTGTTATCCAGGCAACCCCAATATCGATAAAGAGAATTATGAATGTATCATAACGATCAAATAAAATGTTCTTACAAATGTTTATATATCTAGATATTTAAACACAGAAATCATAGAAAATCGAATATCACCTTTTGCGTTTATTTTAATTTTTAAAAAAAACAAAGGTAAGAACATTGTTTTATCACCACATGTCATACTCTAAAGTTAAGCAATATATAACATTTGATTCATAGTATATCTTTCTATACTCCTTTCAGTACTTACCTGTCAGTTTGAGAGAAGAATTGTCAGCCATGATAGATCTCCCGCCCTCTATTAACGAACATGTATAAAGTCCAGTGTCATTACAACGAGACGTAGTATTTTGTAAAATCAATGAAAGCACTAAAGTATGATCCAGCGTCACGAGACTAGTCTGAATTCCTTTTACATGTGTTCCAATGCTTGTTGTTGAATTTGGAAATGCTGTAACTTTGATATGCCCACTGAGGGACTGAATCGTTAGTTCGGTCCATCCTGGTTTTGGATACGCCATAGAACAGTTCATAGATATAATAGATGTATTGCCTATAACTGCCGTAACATCATCCATTGAAATGTCTTTAGAATAAATAACAAATTGATGTGATAAAAGTATACTTAAATAATTTCATAATTTATATGTACGAATCGAGTATATTTTCTTGAAGAATATAATCATTTTAGTCACATTTCTTAATAGAGAGAGAATTAGTACTTATTACATCCTTTTAGATGAATAGATGAAGAAGTCCTATTTCGTTATCAAAACAGCTTTCAACTAAGTATTATTCTCTTTCTCTTAAAATGATACTTTTTTTATTGATTGTAAAATGTCTTCATGACCTTTTTTACGATTATCTATAAGCGTCTTATTTCAAACTCTGAAAAACTATATTTTGTTTTATTACCTGCTTTTCTTAAATTCAGTGCTGTAGAAGAAGTTTCCACAGATTGTCCTGTTATCCTATTTCTGGCAATACATTTGAGGAGAGCACCATTTTGGCTTTCATTAAAAGCAAATGAAAACGTTTTTGTTGTTGGTGTTCTGCAGAAAACATTACCCACAGTTTCATACTTTGTTGTGCCAGTAATGTTTAAACGCACATATGACGTAGCATTTGGTGATATGGCGTAAAGATCAAGATCGCTGTCCTCCATTGATATTAGTCCAGAACATGAAACATTTGCCCGATCACCATCCGAGTAAGTCCAATACGGTTCAACTGTGACAGTGACGTTGTAAGGATTAGCTAGAATTTATATAAGATATATGGCTATTGTAATTTGTATATATAAACAACATACAATTATTTTATATACTTTTTTTTAAAATGTGAATAACAATTGAAATGTATACAACCTTAAAGCAATTGACATAAAGACTGAAAGAACATATTGAATATTAAGCGTAAATATGTAAACTGAAAGTATACCGTACAAAATTTGAAATATGTAATTGTTATGACCACTATTGATCAGTTTAAGTGAGACAATTTGGAAATCACAAATCTAATTAAAAAATTAGACCACAAGAGTTGATCACGATCAATGAACATGTCAAATTTGAAGTTGACAAGGATCATGCAAAACTTCACCGAAATAACGATATGAAAAATTTAAATTCATAATTAAGATTTCTGTGGAAAACAAAAATAGAAGAAAGAGAAAGTATTATCAAAACAAAGTTGAACTTATAGGGAAATGCAAAACTTTGTATGAAAAATATTTAAAATATAAATTGCTGAATAAAAAACGACATTTTGAAAATTACCGGATAACTTTAATGAAGCAGTTTCCGATATTACGGAACTTCCGCCAACATTTAACGCGCATATGTAGAGGCCAGTATCATTGCAACGTGACGTAGTGTTCTGAAACAGTATGGATAACAACAAGGTC
>JAUMGZ010001088.1:0-10529 GCA_032359645.1 Pododesmus macrochisma | reverse complement strand
AACCCAAAACATATATACATGAGAGGACGATTTAAACTAAAGCGTAGACATGAGAGGACAGTTTAACCAAAAGAATATACATAAGAGGACAGTTTAACCAAAAGCATATACATAAGAGGACAGTTTAACCTTAAACATATACATGAGAGGACAGTTTAACCCAAAAGCATATACATAAGAGGACAGTTTAACCCAAAACATACACATGAGAGGATAGTTAACCCAAAACATATACACGATAGGACAGTTTAAACCAATACATACACATTAAAGGACAGTTGAAACCAAAACGTATACACGAGAGGACAGTTGAAACCAAAAACATACACATCAGGGGTCATTTTAACCCAAAACATACACACGAGAGGACAGTTTAAACCAATACAAATACATCAGAGGGCATTTTAACCCAAAACATACACATGAGAGGACAGTTTAAACCAATACAAATACATCAGAGGGCATTTTAACCCAAAACATACACACGAGAGGACAGTTTACATTAAATTAAATACACACGAGAAGACAGTTGAAACCATTGCATACGCACAAGAGGACAGTTAAAAACCATCTATACACAAGAGTGGACAGTTTGAATACATACATATATATGTGAGGACAGTCAAACATATAAAGTTATAAACGCGGTATATGACAGTTTTAAACCAATATTAGATGGACCTTCTACAGTAGTGTATGTTAATGTTGTTGTTGTTTTACATCCCTTTAATCTCATGTTTAGGTCATATCGAGACGGTGTCTGCTTTTTTCAGAGCGCATTGAAAGCGACTTTATAGCAGTCTCATTGAAATATCCCTCCGTTAACACATTGACAGGATACTTCACTCGGTCACAATATCCTGATACCAAGCCAACCAGTTCTTCTCCTACCAAATAATGATGAGCAATCCCTCAACCTTCAGCACACCAATGGAAGACTCGAGCTACCACGGCGGTTGTGACAGAAGTGTGCCTTGGTGTTTAATTATCTTGTGTGGTTAATAGACACAATAAGCATTCTTAATAAATCTGCGTTTTACTGCAATGAAGTATAGCTCGTTAACTTTCCAGTCTTCAACCATAGGTAAAAACGAAAAGGGAAAAACAACAAAAATGCCTAATTCCAGTCTACAGACACTTGTTTGAAATTCATTGTGCTAGCCGTCAGCTTTGGGCAGGCGAGTTGCCAGACCGAGATTTCCAGCGTGTAAAGGCGTCACGCTGAGTTATCAAATAGACGGCAAATATTTCTCTACATTTATCTCGTCAAGTATTCACATTTTTTTGTTTTACAGTTGAATCTATTTTCATGAATATTTTTGAGAATGATTTAAACCACTTAAATTCGAACATAATTAGGTTCTCTTAGCTCCACATACACGAAGCCTATTTCTGTAACACGGCTTACGCATTTATTCACTATTCGGGATATCGTCTTACGTGTACAAATAAGATCAGAGCTTTAATTTGAATTAATATTACAAAACAACAAGAACAAATGCTAAATTGCTTGACTTGTAACCTTTATAATTTACATGTTGTGAAATATAATGACTTGACATTAATATTAACTATTTGTGACACCAAAAACTTTAATTAATCTGCATCTAATCAGTGACTGTCGATATTATTAGTTATACTGTTCTTTAACAGGGTACACATGCCAATGTTCCCTGTCAGAATATTTGTACCCCAATCCGAAGTTTGTTTAATATTCTCTGTCAAGGTCGTGCATGTCACATTTGTCATAATATTAAGCTTTGTTTATCTGTGGCATTATTGTTACAGCTTTTCTTTCTTTCTTTTTTTTCTTTTTTTACTTTCTTGTCATTGTGAGGTTGTTCTTGTTTGTTCTTCTGAAATTTGCCAAACATAGTGTGTTGACGGGACATATTTACCCATTTAAACAAACAAAACATCAGTGTCTACAGGGCCGTGGTCTGTGTAACGTCGGTGGGTGGAGACGTGGGTGGAGGGGGGGGGGGTCAAAACACTGATTTGCTGTTCTGCCGCACATATATTTGCCGTTTTGCCGGATTTTTTTTCATAGAAAAATTGCAAAATTTCTGGGGGTAGGGGGAAAGGAACAGGAACGACCCATGTTTACAACAGTAATACCAAAGACGTGCCTAAGACATAAACTGTTTATAAATGCTTAACTAAGGGTACTACGTGCTTGAATAATGAACACATATACTCCGGTTATAGAAGCTAGATATAGGTGGTATATAGATAAATCTCCACTAAATCACCGACAAACTCATTTAATCACCCACACAACTCTCCATTCTACACATTCAGTATCTTTCAGATATGACTTACCGTCTTAAATGAAAAAATAGAAAATGTTGTGTGTATGTGAAATTTTGCCAGCAGTCTGATGAAATCATAAGATTACAGCCCACAGGGATGTTATTTTATCTTCAGACTTTTTCACCACTCAATTTTTATCAAGCTGCAAAGAAAAGTATTTTCTGGAATATTCGACAAAGTGTATGTATGCATCTTGCGTCAAGGTCGACGCTTGTAATGATTGTTTCTCTCGCTGTGTATCGACTATACGCTGCAAAACAATCAACATGTTATAATTATCAAACTTCATGTAATTTATTGATTTGAATAGGTTTGCATCATAAAGAATATCTTACGGGGACTACAGAGAATAATTTCAAATATAACGAGATTTGAATACAATTTAAAAGAAGAACTCGTGGAATAAATCAGATTCAACAGTTCAAAGTAATTACGAAACGCGTCGATTGAAAAGTCAGAGTCACGTAAATTGTAATAGCATTCAAACTTTGGTGTCCATATCTTTGAGTGACTCGATATATATTTAAACAGAAATATACATCTCACATTCAAATGTAAAATTCATGGCAAGATTGAAGTTAAAAGTATTTATTACAAATTTGGTTGATTCACAAAATAAAAACTCAATTCATACTAACGTTCAAAATCTCATAATTTGATGTTCAAACCATTATGATGATTCATAATATATCTAACATCAAATGTATTTTCCTTTGTTATGTAAAATTGATTTGTAAAAAGATTAACGCGGTGACTAATCGGTTGAGCGTTAGGCTTCGTGGTCCCGAAGGTGGGGGTTTGAATTCCGGTCTTATCACACCTAAGGCGTTAAAATAAGGAAATCTTCTCCCTCCCTGCTAAGTGCTCAGTCTTTCTGGATAGGACTGTTTGGCTCGGTGTCAGGATAATGGGACGGCGTGAAGTATCGTGTCAATGTGTCTGCTGAGTGATATTTCAGTGAGACAACACTATTAAGTCGCCACTAGAGCGCACTGTCACAAACAGACACTGTCTATATCACCTAAACATGCGTTGAAGGGACGTTAAACCCCAATTAAAAAACACACACACGTTGAAGTATTATTACAAACGTTATTGTGTCAACAGAGTGACACAATTTGTAATATCGTTCAAAAATCATAGTTTGGGGTTCAAATCCTCAAACGGACTCGTAAAATATCAATTCATTTCAATTCTTTATTTCTAGTAAACTGTTCATGAATAACAGTACAGTTTTCGTTTATTGCGCAGTACACTGCTCAGCACTGATTATCAGTTGTCGCACAAAAATAAGGTCACGATTGAACTAAAATTGGATAGAATATTTAAATGATGAATATTATATTTTATTTTATGCAAATTTTTTGAAAATACTGCTACTGCTATTACAAATTGCATGGTGACAACGCTTTATATTTCACGAGAATTCTAGGATGACTAACAATTAAGGATTGCCATGGACCTTGTCGAGTTAATTATATTTAATGTATTGGGATTACTTATATCGGGCAGAGAACTTCAAAAATATTGTAAGTACAGCCCCAACCTCAATGTGGCGATTTTTAAGCCAACCGTAGACTGGTTCTCTCCCTTTGTTTCCTTTCTGGCGGAGAGAGAGAGAGAGAGAGAGAGAGAGAGAGAGAGAGAGCAGCGTAACAAAGGGAGAGAACCAGTCTAAGCCAACCACAGCGATCTGGCGTTCGTGTAGAAAATCGTTGTGGATGTTCTGATTGTTTGGGTATATCGTAATCTGTTACGCTACACTAATGAGTGGAATTTTGTTTATTTGAAAAAAGCACGTAGTCCGTAGTAAAGAATGTAAGTTAGGACTGGT
The DNA here is from genome assembly GCA_032359645.1 of Pododesmus macrochisma. NCBI lineage: Eukaryota > Metazoa > Mollusca > Bivalvia > Pectinida > Anomiidae > Pododesmus > Pododesmus macrochisma. Next base: position 6,382 of record JAUMGZ010001088.1, on the reverse strand, counting down.
ATTGCATGTGATAATGATGTTACTGAGAGATAACCGACAAATCAAACCCAATCAATCAGCGAGTTCCTAATTATAAGATAATATACACGAGTTTTATATACAAATCTCTCGTTTGTGTAATCCAAACATATCCCCTGTATACGTCACAGACTAATACCTAAACAAGACCATAGGCAGGCACGTGGCACTGGCATTCTCGTATGTCTAAAAACACCCCAATAGTTCTACAAATCATTTTTAAAAAGTATGCTTTGGGCTGTAAAATTCATTCCAAGATTTGGGTTAAAAATGTTTATTTCTAATGTCGTTGACCGACAAAAATTAGAGTGACGTCACGGGGTTATGTACTGCAATTTGCGAAGATTTTTACCTGACTCTTCTGTGCATTGAAGGTGTCATTGAGTGCGTTGTTTCCCACATTGACGGATTCGTACAGTGCGTATTATTCCCCGCACCAAAGTGTCTTTAAGTATGAGTTATTTCCTTAAATTCAGGCTGTCAAAAAGTGTGTATTTTCCCAATCGAATGTACATAATTCCCCGTATTGAATATTTAATAAAGCGTGAATTATTCCCCATAGTGAAGATTTGATTAAGTGTGAATTTATTCCCAAAAAGGACATTTGTTCAACTTTGTGTTATGCTTCAGTGTAAGGTTGTTATCAGAGGTGTTATTTCCTCAAAATTAAGGGTATCGCAGCGTTTATATTATTAGTTTTACCTATAACGAGGCTTCCCAGTGCTGGACACCTTATCGTGGTTGGGAGATGTGAGTGTCTCGATGATCTGGAAAGCTATGCTGGCTTGAACTTGTGTTCCTGAAGGGTCACTCAAGTCAGACAGGTTTAAAAGTAGAGGCCATGCAAAGATCAGCACGTTTTTCGGAGGGAACACTAAGCTGGCGGTCCCGTGTACAGAGATATGTAACCCCTGACACGATAAAGAACCCCATGTAAAGTTCGATAGAAGAGTAGATGGAACCGCCATTGCATGTGCTCATCCTTCTTTCTGAACTGTCCCTGTTGCTTCGTTTTCCCGTTCCTGTCGCTGTTTCTCTTGCTGTGCTATCATTTGTTAAACTCCTTTGGTCTTTTATCACGATATACTCCGGAACTGACGTTAAGCCCTAATAAAACAAACAAACAAACAAACACAAACCTATAATGAAGCTGTAAAAAAATGTGTTGTTCCCTCGAATTAATAAATTGTTTTATTCAGAACAATGAGCATGTCATTACGTGTATAATACACCCGTTCTGAGTGGTGTGTCATAAAGTATGTATTATTCTCTACATTGAGGCGTCATATAAAGTTAGAATTCAGTGAGAGTACAGTCAAACCGTCTATAAAGACCATCCAAGAGACCAAAAAAGGGGTCTTTATATGGAGGTGGTCTTTATATACAGGTAAAAAAGTGTAGTTAGACATCACGGGACCTGATTATAGTGATATTTTTGTACAGATGGTCACTTTATAGAGGTCGTCACTAGAGCAGGTTGCACTATATACTGAATCCGAGTATAAAGTGTGTGTTTCCCTACATTTGAGGGTATACGCACAATTTTACCCACAGTCCTCTATTACATGTGGTCTCGACAGTTGAGTGGTGTGTCGGGCATGCCTTTGTGTATTTTCTGATATACAGGAAGTATTTTACCTCTTCGAATGTGTCTTAATAACACATAAGCTAGTTTCGTCGAGCTCGTATAACTCGGACATGTGCAAGTCTACAAAGTAACGCGACAAGTCGTAGACGTGCACAAGTCCGCGTTATATGCGCTCGGTGAAACACGCACCTGTGATTTATAATTACAATATATTATAAACATGCTTGTTTTTGTATTCTATAGATGTACAGGAGGTGTTTGACCTGTTCGATTTCTGGGATGGACGCGACGGCTTGATAGATGCTGTAAAATTAGGGGATCTTCTTCGGTGTTGTGGTTTGAACCCTACAAATAAAATTATTTACAAATCTGGAGGCACCAAACGTTCAGGTATTATTTTATGTGAGTCAACTTGCAAATCACACAGTGTTAATAGGTATTCAAAATAACAATCAAATTCTTTTTTCGTTTTTTTTCGAAATATTTGTCAAACTGGCTTTGATTTTCTATAATGGCCAGGACAATTTGTGAAAAGACATATGATTTTTGCTTCAGCAAGAGGAAGTCTAGTAAGAAGGAATATAGTTATCGTGATGCATTGGAGTATGCTGATACTTGTCATGTCTTTTGTACTGCTAGTCCTATCAGTTGAGAATTGGTTTTAACGCCATTTCATTTTCTCTTCTCATTTGCTTTTCAATTCTTATGGTGACCTTTAACGATGAATAATTATATTGTTAAATGAAAAACAAAATATAATGTTCAAATGAAAACTTTTGAGACAGTAGACATGTTGTTGAACGCCAGTTTTTCGTTTCAGGAGAAAAACAATACGCTTTCGACGAATTCCTTCCAATCGTGGAACACGTGGTGAATGACAAAGATACGGGCACAAAGGCTGATTTTATGGAAGCCTTCAAATCATTCGACAGGGAAGGCATGGGTTTCATCTCGCTAGGAGAGGCCAGACATGTACTAACGTCCATGGGTAAAACTTCAGTTTCATAAAGTTTATCCTATTTCTTCTTGTTACATAAAGTTGAACTTATTTAACATTACTTAATGTTTATAAAAGTTTTGGTAATTTTCATATTCTTTTATTGTTTCAGCAGAATATCGTAATTCAAACTTGAACAATAAAATACTAATTATCTAAACAATATACATTTAGTGTACAACACAGCATACGTTTCTATTTAAGATGCAAAGAATGTGGACGATTTTACTATGCCATCTCCTCGTTTTCTTCCCCTCTCATGATGTAATGATATATACATGTTGATTTCTTCAGGCGCGTAGCATGTACACTGCTGCGTCCACATCAATTTTCAAAAACAAAAAAAAAATAAAAAATAAATAATTATAATAACAAAAGAAATCAAACATCATGATAGATCATTGATTATTCGAGTTCTATAATAAACTATTTGAAAGATATACAATTGTTTTGTTTTCGACTTTCACACTTCTACAAACACAATGATTCCCTCGAAATTGAACAAAACTACGGGTGCATTTTTAAAAAATAAGTTTCTTTAGATAACATAGGAGGGAATATTTGATAAGTACTAGTGTGCTTCGGTCATACGCAGTCATTTTTAAACGAATCAAATACGGTCCTGGAAAGTAATCTGAATGCACTAGATGCATTGAACGTTAAAAACACAAATCCAGGGAACCCCCGTTCGTGGATCAGCTTCCACATCCATATTTTCTGGCTACGTCACTGTTCTTCGGGGTTTCTTGATATTTGCTCGTAGTGTTTTCTCAGAATATGTATTTCTATAATAAATACTTTTTTCAGGGGATAGGCTAGATGATCAAGAACTTGATGATATCTTGGAACATACAGAAATACAAGCGGACTTAGACGGCAATATAAAATATGAAGGTGATGCATTATATTACATGTAAACTGAGTTCAGAATGATATTTTTGTCGTTTTGCTTTATTCAGCAATTAGGGAGAAATCTGGTAACATTTCTTAAAAAGGGTTCTGCGTCTAGAGATGTGTGTATCCCATGGTAATTCTATGGTCTTTTCGTCCGTTTCATATTTGCAAAGTATCACTTTCTAAATCAATATTTGGGTTTGTATAGTTCTGTGCTTGCAATTATCCCGTCACGACTCTTTTTGTAGGAGTTATTCCCCTTTTGTGATTTTTCGTATGTGAATTTTGTCCGAAGATCTGTAGCTCGCATTCTTGACCGTGCGGTTGCGATTTTCTTATTTCAACATTTTTTAGATAGAGTTATTCACCTTTTATTATTCTGATTCACGAATTTTGTCCGAATCCAAAAAATTGTCCATATTATACCACTCATATTCGTGACTGTTATTTGTGGTAACAGGTTGGTTATATTTCCTTTTTTGCTGAGCTCGAAAAAGGGAAAAGCCGGAGTCGCGACAACGCGACAAAATGTTAATTGTAACTTCGACTTTTTGGCTTAAGCTGAGGCGAAAAGTCGGATGGCCGCAACCTTAGCCGTAATAGATTTTATGAAACTTGGCCTGAATGAGCAGTACCTTATTTTTGGTGTGCGCGTGTGATTTAATATTTATCTCGACACTTTTTTGCGGGATAAATTTCCCTATTATATTTTATCTTTGCGAGTGTTTTCCACTTATAAAACGTGGAATACATGATGAGTACCTGTCGCAGTTGCGCACGAAATACCGATCTGTTTTTTTCACGCAACTTGCAGTGAATATTTCTCCATGGTCACCTGTCAGAATTATGACGGCTGTTGCCGAACTCCATCCAATTTGACCGTCATGGTATCTGATTGACTGAAACGTTTATGAATTCTCGTTTAGAACTGCTGGTCAAAATTTAACGGAAATTGTTATGGATGTTCTTCTCGTGGTTTCCTTTCAGAATTGTCTCAAACCTTGCTGACGCCAACCAATAAGGCCACCAAGGCCTTCGATATAACATTTTGACTTCGATTTCAACTTCTTGTCATTTACTAGCGATGGTCCGTTTTTCACCAAACGTATTTGAACACTAATGTTCTAAAGCATATATTATTGGTGGTATTTGAAAATGATACACTCCTTCCCAATGGTCAATTATAGGCTATGTCCAGAGATCTACATTCAACATCAGCAAATAAAGACTAGTAATACATGTTATCTGGTTAGCACATGTCTCTTTGAAACCTTTTACTCAACGTTATAACGTCATTTGAACTAAATCCAAAGGTTAACATTTTCTTCTTGAAATTTCAGACTTTATTAAAAAGGTTCTTGCTGGGCCAAAGTGGAAGTAGTTTTTCAAGCTTGGAACAGTCCGCAGCAGAGCATGTGTAGTGTATCAGAAGCATGTTGGGAACATTGATTGTAATGCGGCCATTTTGGTGCTAATATATTCAGCTATTTCGACATCAGAGATAATGTATATTTTGAATCTTGCTAATACATATTATTTGGTTTGAGGTGGTTTCACTGTTAAATTTGTAATTTTGACATTTTACGAATGCGTATATGAACTATATTCATGACAATGTTGCCAACCGTAAAGCCGTGTTAACAAGCTATATACTGTACTCAATGTGTCTTAGTATAAATGATATATTTTATATAATTTATTTTTGAATGTACACGCAGCATACATATTAGTACAGACGACGTATAGAGGTAGGTTAGTACTGAAGCTAGATGTAAGACTGAAGATAGGTTAGTACTGGGTAAAGACTACAGTTGATTATAGACGTTCACATACACATCATTGTCTATGTTATTCGTGTATTAGTGATTACGCGTGAATCTATGTAAAATTCATGGTAAATTCATGTTTGTAATAGTAAAAACTTAACACACTTATCCCTTTGAGTGCCACTAGGACACACGCAGTTTTATCTTTTTTGAATTCGTTTGTGCACCGCGCTGTTAACGTCGTCACAGGTGAATGACGTCATTGACGGTATTGCAATTAATTCGATTATTTAATTTTTTAGCTTAATACTTTTTTGGTCTTTTTAAATCATTTTTGTTTACTTGTACATCAAAAGCAACATTTCCATTCGTTTTGATTGAATTTGTTGATAATACATTGCAGCATTAATGTAATTGAACTCTTGAATGAAAAGTGCTCACCTATCTCAGTTAAACTGTGACCGTAAGGTACATTTTTAGTTTTACTTGTTATAGTTTTTATATGCTATTGCGTCATATAAAACATTACGTCATTATGTAATTATAGCACATGTATTTATGACGTCATTATATCATGTGTATTTATGACGACATTATACAATGTGTATTTATGACGTCATTATACCATGTGTAATTATGACGTTTTATAACATGTGTATAGCGTAGTTTATGAGAACGTCTATCAGGCATTAGTTGCTGTAGATATATCATAGCAACATTCCTATTTTATTTGAATGTCAGCCAATAAAGCAACTATATATATGAAAAAAAAACTCGTTTTGTGTTTTGTCATTTTAATTCATAGCTGTTTTAGTAGTAAATACGAAAATCCAATATTCAAAAGACGTAAGTTAATTGTCATTGGCAAATAAAAGGAAAACGTGGGATGCAAGTAGAAAAAAGGAACAAAAATATAAATATCAACTAAAAAAGGAAACCTCACAATCTTCTATTAAAAATCTAGAAGCGAAACCAGGTGTCTAAGAAAGAGTAAGCGTTTCCTAATGTACGTGTGCCACCCGCCGTGATGTTTCTGTGTCAATGCGATATATGGCAACCCTTTCCGTAGGAAAAAAAATGGTGTATGCCACCATGTGAATATGTCACTAATGTCGTAAC
>JAUMGZ010001077.1:0-10529 GCA_032359645.1 Pododesmus macrochisma | reverse complement strand
TCCAGCAGAATAACCCAGTATCCTCGGTCAAGAAATAGGCAAACATAGAAAATAATAAATGCGGTCTATGCCATAAATAAAGATAACAATTAAACCATGCTAAAGCATGAACGGTAATCAACTGCATACATAACACACCAAGTAGTAAAACAAGAAGAAATATGATCAACAAAAATAGGCTATTGACCAACAAACAATAGCCTTATTAACAAGAGGTACATGGAGCCTTTACTGTACCCTGAGTAATCCAAGTCAAACATTTTTTCAAAATGTACCTATTTTTACCCCTTTTCGCCCCCTTATTAGCCCCTGTAGGGATGACCCTTTATAATTGCAAACTTAAAGCAGCTATCAATGGGAAAACTTTCTACAAAATTTGGTTAACAATTGGTTCAGTGGTTCTTGAGAAGAAGTCGAAAGTGTGAAAAATACCTATGTCTACTGAAGGGCCTCCTAGTTGGTCGGTTATTCACAGATCATATTTCCGTTTGCAAACTTTGTAAACATTGGCTGAGGGATCATGCACATCAAATATGAAAGTAATCAGAGCATCGGTTTGTGAGAAGAGTTTTAAAATTTAACCTAATTGTATCCCTTTTTGCCCCCTTATAGGGCCCCAATTTCCAATTTTGAAGCAGCTTTCCAATAGAGAACTTAAATTTGTTTGCAATTTGTTCAGTAGTACTTGAGAAGAAGTCGAAAATGTGAAAAGCTAACGCACGAAGCCCGACGGACAAATAATGATCATAATAGGTCCCTTGAGACTTTGGCTCATGATCATGTGACCTAAAAAGTCACCATCGCAATGAACGTTTCAAAACGGAAATTTAAAAATGACATCAAACTAACCAAGAAAAATCAAACACATGAGTATCTTTAAACCAGACCTAAGGGTATGGTATTATAACACCTTAAAACACAAAAAAGAAACATGTTCGAATTTTTCTTCTGACGTGCGAGCAAAAGTGCAAACAGAGGACAGATATGAGACCAGCCAAAAAAAAGTAAATACCGCTAGGAAAGGAACATGGCGAAACCAGTAACATTTAACATTAGTTCTCTGTATGGACCAACTTTTGATGGAAATGCATTTTTATGAATCTAATATATATAGAGTTATTAGTGCTACCATAAGATATTGCAAAATATACAAAATTCCAAACTTTTACTTCCCGTTACCAACGAAACGGAATTTAAATAATTGTACAATATGCATTATAAGCAAAAATAGAATTAAGAGAAAGAACTGAAAATTTAAAACATATTTTTTTTATTTCCTATGGATTTGTTATGTCTTATTATCTGAAACTTATGATTCAAAATATATTAAATATCGTGTTCTGTTTGTCTGGAAATCATAAAGTTGGTACAATATAGAAGGTTGGTGTGTAATGTGAAGGTTGCGTGTGACACATGCGTAGCATGCCATATCGCGAGCACATGGTTTTGCTTCTATTTGTTAAATAGAAGTTCGCAATGTTTCCTTTTGTAGTTAATAAATGTATATTTGGTTATTGTTTCGGTGTGCATCCAACGTTTTCCTTTTGTTGCCCGTGTTAATGGACTTACGGTTTTAGAATATCGTCTTGGTTGTTCGAATTTACTACTTTAGTGTGAAAAGGGTCTACTGTCATTAACAACAATCTTTAATTGCAGTGGTCTGTGCATTACATCTTACATCATTCAGTAAAGTCCTCATGCTGATAATTTAATTTCACTAAAACATAAGTAGGTTTTTTGCCTATATTTACAGACAGCATGATCAAATATCTGCTAATTGGTGGCAGAACCCTGTTTCTAAACCAAAGGGATCCCCCTTGTATACGCTCTTCAGAATTAAAGTTTAAGAAAGCATTAGCAAAACTTAAGAATATGGCGCAAATTTTGAGCTAAATGACGTCTGTTTTTCCACAAGGAATGCAAGGGCACTCTATAACAAATATGGATGCAATTTTGAATATTTCTTCTCTGCAACTAATTGTACCAATTCAGTGTCTCCACTATATATATTTGAAGAAGCTAAAAAAACATACGGTAATGACAGTTATCAAATAAACATACCTATATTTTACACTGGCTAAAGGCTATCATAGGATATTTGTCAAATATGTGAATCTTGCAATGAACCTTTCATTGTATGCTATTCTTTTTTTTTATATAAAATATGCTACTTTATTTCAAACTTTAAAGAGATATCATAAAATTTTTAGATAAACAGAGAGAACATTGTTGATATAGCATAGCAAAGCATAATGTTATAATGTGTCCCCCATCTACGAAAGGTGAGGACATATTGTTTTATAGTACTGTTTTTTATGTATCTGGATTTAGTTTTAATCATTATATTTTTGTTCAGACCATAAGTTTTTTTTCTGTAAGAGACGGTATTTTTTAAGTTTTGACCTTATTTCTTGTCATGTATGTTTACACTAAAAGTCTGCCAATGTCCTTAGATTTGAAATGCAATATAGTTGGCCTTAAAAAATTTGATTTGTTAAGATGCCTCAAGAATTCCAGGTTAACATAATTGTAGGCAGTTGTAATATACAACGATGCTATGAAGATGTGTTATAAGTGCAGCTACAAAGCATATCTATAATGTGACATAACAAGGAATTATGATGATTTATACTAGATCCAAAATGACAAAAGACAAATACAAGATTTAAGAATACATGCACAACAAAGATTCTGTTTATTTAAATCCAAACTTGTATTCAATTCCTATAGTACATCTGTCAATGGACTTGGGAAAGTCTTAATGGACTTTTGCATGTCTACAAACTACCATGACATATTAACATATCAAACAGGTCTGTGTATCATTGGATTCTTTAGAGATTGTGTGTCGTACCAATTTGTACGCATCTAGAAATTGCAGAGTTTCATTTAATGTTTGTGTTCAAAATACCCCACCTCATCTGTATTTTGTTTTTGAGTTAACACAATTTCATGTTTATTTTTAAAATATATGAACAACAAAACATTCCCCTCGGGCATGTTAAAGAAATGACTTCACTGCTAAATTAAATTTTTTGGGCAACCTAGGGGTTTTTCCTGCCAAATTTGGTTGATATTGGCCAAAGGCTTCTTGAGAAGAAGTCGATAATGGGACAAGTTTACGGACGACGGACGACGGACGTCAACGGACAAACAACGATCACAATAAAGGCTTATGTGACATAAAAATAGCACTTGTTTGCTCTTTTTGTGTACATTTGTCAAAATGCCAATTTTCAATGACAAATCTTCAATTCAAATGAAATATAACCCACAAAACTTTTGAGTTTTTAATATCATTATGATAAAGTATTTAAAAAAAAACCATCAAAATATTCTTACATCATTGCCTTTCATACGTTCCTTTAAAAAAGCCTTTTAAAAAGGTGGAAACTGTATTTTTGTGTGTAAATTTGACAAAATGCCAATTTTCAAGAATATTTTTTAAATATTTAATTAGATATTCCCCACTAAACTTTTTAACTTTCTAATTTCTTTGTGATAAGGTGTTATAAAAACAACAAATTAAAGTATTCACACATCATCGCTTTTTTATAAAAAAAATCTGTCAAAAATATTGAAAATCTGCACCTTTTGGTAAATTTCGCAAAATGCCAATTTATAATGACATAATTTCAACATAAACAAGAAAAAGCCCAATACTTTTTGACTTTCTAATTTTTCTATATTAAGGTGTTTCAACAACAACAAACGCTACTTTTCATTCGCCCCTGCTTTTTTATATAGACATTCGGTTAAAATAATGCAAAATTTAAGTTTACTTATGCATTTGAAATATTGCAAAATAGGCAATTTTTTAGAGGTAGGGGTACAAAATATGTGAGAAGATATCTGAGTTTTGTTTTGGCTAATGTATTGAAAACAATATGAATAATTACTTGTACCAATTGTTGCTTTGATTTTTTTTAAGATTTAGTGCTCATTTTCATAAACAAATTTCTTAGTTTTTCATAGTAACTAAGCTCTAAATTGTCCGCCAAATATGATGATAGCGGTAACCATTTCAACCAGTGATTAAATTTGAATTTTGACTTTTTTTTATAACATTCTTTGGTTGTTTTAAGTAATGTTTATACGTTTAGGTCATTCGGAGACGATGCGTGCCGGACCCCAATGCAAAAATGTTGGTCCTTACAGAGAATTCATGTTAAACTGCCAAAACAATTGTATATACGCCTACGGCTATTTATCCACCACAATGTTCAAAAATAGAAGACATAGGATCAACAGATCAAACGCTATTGACAAACAAACAATAGCTTCATCAAAAAGTCACCACAAGAACTAACCAACCAAATGAGGCTGTTTAAGTTTGGGCATTGCAATATACGTCACACCAACCAAATTTAATATAATCAAGACAGACAGACTGACTGACTTACTACAGTGAAAAGAGCCGAAATGTCAAATAGACGAGTACACAAATTTCGAATACAATTAAATAATAAAACTATATCTTCTACGGTTTATGACAAATTCGTGACTGGTTATGTGGTACAGACCTCGAACAATAGACGAAGTCCAGCTCAATCACAGGTTGACATTCAGCAAAGCTCAGTAATGATACCAAATAAATAGACTATATAGCGAGTCAATCGATAGCAAATGTTCTGTATGACTTGCCACGTCACGTTTGTATAAAATGTGAGAAGAAATTTACCATAGCACTGTATACATGAAATATAATATACAATGTAAATAAATCGAAAGACTTTGCCTTGTAATGCAATCAATCAACACAGGAGGGAAATAGATTTCTCGTTTATTAGAGATGAGTCAATTTGTATACCGATATATGAAAAAATACCTTGGTAAACAATGTACAACCAACTGATGTTTTTATTGATAGCAACTGTATTGTTTGCATCGTTCAGGAGGTCTAGAATATTTGCAATTGTTGATGGCATCCATCGTCTGCGTTGCTTAAAGAACTCATTGAATCCTTCGGGTGCATACGTGAAGGCATCAGAAGCAGCGGCGTAATCAACTCGATAACCTTGCTGTAGTAAGAGAGTACAGAGCCACCTATCTTCACCTGTGTATATATGAAAATGTGAAAAAAGACATGAAAATTAAAACTGTTACAGTAATATGACGGCAGGTAAAGCAGAGCATGATCTTTGTTGTTCTGAATTTTCTCCTTCAGATAACATGTTTAGCGAACTTAAACAGTACATGAACGTACCATTAGGTATACACCACATTCACACAGTACTGTTAGCTATTCTGCACACAAGACTAAGTAAGTAAAGGGAAAAACCAAGACGATATTCTAGGCCGTAAGTCCATGGACATTGGCAAACAATAAGAAAACGTTGGACGCACATGTAGAATCATGTTTACAGAAAAGCTCTCTCTCTCTCTCTCTCTCTCTCTCTCTCTCTCTCTCTCTCTCTGATTGTAGAAAAGAGTAATGATATATTATAATTTTGTGGTATAATAGAGCAATGTTATACAATAAGTTGGTTGTAGAAAAGAGCTAAATAATAAGTTTGATTGTAGAATAGGGTAATGATATAAAATAAGTTGGTTGTAGAATAGAGTTATGATAAATTAAGTTGGTAATATAATAAAGTTATTATATAAATAAGTTGGTTGTAGAAAGGAGTGTCATTATAACATTAGTGTGGTTGTAGAATAGAGAAATGATATATTATTAGTTTTGTGGTGGAATAGAGTAATGTTATATAATAAGTAATGTTGTAGAATAGAGAAATGATATAAAATAAGTTGGTTGTAGAATAGAGTAATGTTATAACATAAGTTGGTTGTAGAATAGAGCTAAATAATAAGTTTGGTTGTAGAATAGAGTAATGTTATAAAATAAGTTGGTTGTAGAATAGAGTAATGTTCTAAAATAAGTTGGTTGTAGACTAGAGTAATTTCACATAATAAGTTGGTTGAAGAAAAGAGTAATGTTATATAATTGGTTTGGTTGTAGAATAGAGTAATGATATATTTTTAGTTTGATGGTAGAATAGAGTAATGTCTTTGTTTTTTTTTGTCCCCCGGTTTTCGAAGAAAACGGGGAAATATTAATTAGGGTGTGGCCCTCTGTCCCTCCTCTGTCCCTCTGTCTCCCTGTCCCTCTGTCCGTCTGCCGCGCTATGGTTTCCGTGTTCTTACTGCTTTAAAAATTGTCAGATTTCATCCAAATTTGGTATGAAAGTACACAAGGACAATACTCAGGCTAAGTTCGAAGGCCAATGTGATCCGTGCACATTTGCGCATATAAATTAGATTACTTATATGCTCATTGGTTAATCGGTTTCCGTGCTCTAACTGCTTTAACAATTGTCTGATTTCATCTTATTTCGGTATGCAAGTACACAAGGACAATACTTAGGCTAAGTTCCAAAGCCTATGCGATTCGTGCATATTACGAGTATTATTATATAATAAGTTGGTGGTAGAATAAGGTAATGTTAGGAAATAAGTTTGGTTGTACATTAGAGAAATGTTATAAAATAAGTTGGTTGTACAATAGAGTAACGTTATATAATATGTTTGGTTGTAAATAGAGTGTCATTATGAAATTAGTTTGGTTGTAGAATAAAGTAATGTTATATTATTAGTTTGGTGGTAGAATTTTTTTTTAAAAAATTGTTTTACTTTAATTGTTTCCAGACAATCGAGTGGTACTGAGGATGGGGGAGCCTCAGCTTATCTCTTCACACATTAGTACAATTTTATTACAATACATTCTGTATTTTCATACCGTTCACTTAATTACAAATTAAAGAAAAAGTATAACGTTACAAAAATAAAATATAACTTAAAGTCATTTTTTCATTACCTTTTACGCAAATCTTACATATTTATTCATTCAACTTACATTTTTATCGTGCTTCATTCGTTTCTGACTAGTTTTTCAAAACTAACATTTTTGCATTCATCACTTTTTTCACACATAAACTATTAGTACCTTGCATCCTATGTTCAACCATTAGTACGTACTTTCTTTGTTTCACCATTCTCATTTGCAAATGCTTACAACTTTAATGCGTACAGTTCACAAATAATTAACTTGGTTGTAGAATAGAGAAATGTTGTAAAATTAGCTTGAATGTAAAATAGAGTGCCAATATAAAATTAGTTGGGTTGTAGAATATGGTACTGTTATAGAATTCGCTTGTTGTATAATAGAGTGTCGTTATAGGATAAGTGTGGTTGTAGAAAAAAGTGTCGTTATAGAATATGTTTAGTTGTAGAATAGAGTGTCGTTATAGAATAAATGTGGTCGTAGAATAAAGTGTCGTTATAGAATATGTTTAGTTGTAGAATAGAGTGTCGTTATAGAATAAGTGTGGTTGAAGAAAAAAGTGTCGTTATAGAATAAGTTTGGTTGTAGAATAGAGTGTCGTTATAGGATAGGTTTAGTTGTAGAATAGAGTGTCGTTATAGAATAAGTTTGGTTGTAGAATAGAGTGTCATTATAGAATAAGTGTTGTTATAGAATAAAGTGTCGTTATAGAATAAGTGTGGTTATTGAATAAAGTGTCGTTATAGAATAAGTTTGGTTGTAGAATAGAGTGTCATTATAGAATAAGTGTGGTAGTAGAATAAAGTGCCGTTATAGAATAAGTGTCGTTGTAGAATAGAGTGTCGTTACAGAATATGTTTAGTTCTAGAATAAAGTGTCGTTATAGAATAAGTTTGGTTGTAGAATAGTTTGTCGTTATAGAATAAGTGTGGTTGTAAAATAGAGTGCCGTTATAGGATAAGTTTTGTTATAAAATAAAGTGTCGTTATAGAATAGGTGTGGTTATAGAATAGAGTGTCGTTATAGAATAAGTGTGGTTGTAGAATAGAGTGTCGTTACAGAATATGTTTAGTTCTAGAATAAAGTGTCGTTATAGAATAAGTGTGGTTATAGAATAGATTGTGGTTATAGAATAGAGTGTGGTTATAGGATAAGTGTGGTTAAAGAATAGAGTATCGTTATAGGATAAGTTAAGTTGTAGAATAAAGTTTCGTTATAGAATAAGTGTGGTTGTAGAAAAGTGTCGTTATAGAATAAGTGTGGTTGTAGATTAGAGTGTCGTTACAAAATATGTTTAGTTGTAGAATAAAGTGTCGTTATAGAATAAGTGTGGTTTTAGAATAGAGTGTCGTTACAGAATATGTTTAGTTGTAGAATTAAGTATCGTTATAGAATAAGTGTGGTTATAGAATAGAGTGTCGTTATAGAATAAGTTTGGTTATAGAATAGAGTGTCGTTATAGAAATGTTTGGTTGTAGAATAAAGTGTCGTTATAGAATAAGTTTGGTTGTAGAATAAAGTGTTGTTATAGAATAAGGTTGGTTGTAGAATAAAGTGTTGTTATAGAATAAGGTTGGTTGTAGAATAAAGTGTCGTTATGGAATAGAGTGTCGTTAAAGAATAAGTGTGGTTATAGAATAGAGTGTCTTTATAGAATAAGTGTGTTTGTAGAATAGAGTGTCGTTATGGAATAAATGTGGTTATAGAATAGAGTGTTGTTATAGAATAATACAAAAAATGCAACCTGAATCATGCCTCCGATAAAAATGATATTTATAAGAGGAAGGAGCCAAAACTCTGTGTGAATTACCCTGTCGCGTCCCAGATATTGCTCGAAGCTGCTGTCAATAATGGACGCGAGAGTGGTTATAGAATAAAATGTGGTTATAGAATAAGTGTGGTTATAGAATTAAGTGTCGTTATAGAATAAGTGATGTTATAGAATAAAGTGTCGTTTTAGAATAAGTGTGGTTGTAGAACAAAGTGTCGTTATAGAATAAGTTTGGTTGTAGAATAAAGTGTTGTTTAAGAATAAGTTTGGTTTTACAATAGAATGTGGTTGTTTAACCGTGTGACTGCAAATAAATGTGATTGTTGATTCAAGTACGGTTGGCAGCTTGAATGTGTTTATATAGTGACAGTGATTTTAGAGTAAAGTATGATTATGTGATATGTGTTGATGTAGAATAGTTTGGATTTAGAAAAAGTATGGTTTAAGAAGAGTGTTTGTATAGTATTAGACTAGAATGATTGTTGAATGTGTATGGTTTTGGCATGAGTGGTGTGTAGGGGAAGTGTGGAGTGATAATGAGTATCGACTGTAGAATGAACGTTGACTCAATACTGGAGCAGCAGTAAAAGTATCAAAAATGTATATTAAGAAAGCATAACAGTTGATACTGTCATCCATAACATCTGAGAGGCAAAGACTGTTTGCCGTTCTAGGTTACCATGTTGTTTTCCCTTTGCTGTTGGTTGATAAAAAATAAACGGCTAAGAATTTATTTCAAGTTTTAATGCATGATCCAAAAAGTATATTTTATAAGTAATTTAATAGCAAAGATGTAAAATATGGTAATTGGCATGTTTTGATTGGATCAATGTACGAAACTGCATTTCCGTGTCACAGGCGACATATGCAATTTTTTATGTAAACAATATAGGTGACCACAGCTGTGTTAGACAACCTATTGCTCGTCAGTGGAGGTGATATATATATATAGATAACTTATGAATATATAAATTATCATAAACTATATTTAAACAAATACAATGTAAAATATAGAAATATAAAACAAAATGATCTTGTGTTAGTTGGATTTAGCTTTGTTTACATATTTGAGCGCATACAGATATAATAGAAATAACTTATGGTATCTTTTTACGCTCCTCTCCTCAACTTGATGAGTGTTTGCTCTCAAATGGTGACTGTTTCCCGGGGTGCTCTTTTTGACCAAAACAAACCTTCCGGTTTAAAATGGCTTTTTGTTGCTGGTGTACATTACCTGCAGTTGTGCAAGCCCATTTATTGTTCAATAATGTCACTATTCATATACTTAACTATGTGTGGAAGAGTCTACAATATTTTAGTCGCTCTTATCTGCCTTGGTCTGCTTTGCAACGTCCAATTGCCAGTTGTAAAATATATCATTAATTTTTTTATTGATAATTTAAATAAGCGTTTGATTGTTGAACGACTTGACGCTGTATAAAGCGTACTTATTAGTTTTTTTTAGATGGATGTCTATATATAAGGTTTCCCGTCTGATGCTTTATGTGTCAGACGTTGTGTTGAACAAAATAAATATGCGTAGAGGTACGACGCTGTGGTGATTGGGTTACCGTCAGTATATTGCATATATATTATTGCCTCAAATAATGACGCAATAACCAGCCTGCCTGCCTGCCTGCCTGCCTGCCTGAATATCGCGGCGGCTGACATATGTGTAGCAGATAACACTTACTCTATCGCGAGCACCAGGTTTCGCTTCTAGGGTTTCATTAGAAAGTATGAAGTGTATTTATTAAGTTTTTAAGTCTCTACTTATGACGTCTAGTTTAATACAGGAAGTAGGAAGGTCAATCTGATTAAAACCAGATCTACGCTGCTCCCGTTATTTAGATATCGCATCGCAGGGTAGATTTGAGGAACACCTATTGTTAAGGTTGTTGGCGTGACCAAAAAACTTTGAATAATTATGAATATTTATGAGATATTCAGACCAATCAAAACCCACCTTCTATG
>JAUMGZ010001066.1:0-10529 GCA_032359645.1 Pododesmus macrochisma | reverse complement strand
ACTCGTTAGTTTTGAAGTAGCGACGAAACAAAGATCGATGCGGCCTTCTGATGGGATGCTTATCTGACAGTCCCCTTTACATGGATTTTATCCATCTTGCATAATAGGTATTGATAATGAGAGTGCAATTGGGGGTAGGTGGTATCGCTGTTGCAAAGAACATTTATCATCTGATACTTTCTTTATTGTTTTAATTCTCTGTTTCCCTTCCTTTCCTATAACACTACACGCCAACTGTTTTATTGCAGTGTGACTGAAAGAGTGCTACCTCGAACAAACAAGCATCAACCAATGGATTCTAGGTTTTTCACCAAATATTTAGTTAATGGGTAAACTTGTAATCGACAGATGGGTTAACGAGGAAGTATACACAATTTATGCAAGATCATCAAACAAAAAGCGAGACGTTCAGAGCTATGCTGGCGGGAAATTGAGTTTATTGTAGGGCCAGGCAGGTTGAAGGGTAGAGCAGAGACAAAGGTCAGCACTCCTTCGTGGGCGGCAGGCTAAGATGGATGTTCATGTACAGGGGTTTTTAACGCCCTAGTACGACAACGATATAATTGTACAATTCGATAGAAGAGTAGGTGAAAACGCCGATTCTTGGGTTCATTATTTTTTTCTGAACTTTCCCTATCGATTTCTTTCCTGTTTCTGTCGCCGCTTCTCTGCGTGTCCTGTCGTTTGGTTTTTCAACATTGGTCTGTTGTCACGATATTGGTGAAATATTCTGGAAGTGGCGTTTAGCCCTTCTTTAACATAAACTGTATTAACAAATGCCATCAGACTTTAAATTAAGACAGATGTATCTTGTTCATTAAAAGTACCCAAAACAATCCACCTGTTAATAAACTTAACGAAAAGGCATCGTTATGAACTACAACAACAACAACGTTTTCAAGTTTGTTAGTTGAAACATTTATTTTTTGCTTAAATAAGCATCAACATTCGATTAAATATTTGAGCATTTCATATTTTGTCAAAACAACACAATAAATTAATTTGATTTAAATATCAGGTACATAAATAAATAAACTAATTTGACAAGAATGGCACAAACATTGGCTACAACAGTAACACATTTATAATCTGATATGTTCACCTCATACAAATGCACGGAATTACTGGATCCAGATATCAAACAAAAATAATCTTTCTTCCAAATGACAAAGCTTTCCGGTAGGCAGCATTCGACTTAGATATTATATTCGCTGTTTCCTCCGAGATTAAATTTCCATGCCGAAAACTGACTACAGGAATGATTTGTCGAAGGCTGGAATTCGTCACTCTCAAAATGGAACAATTTGCAATGGTGTTTACAATGAATGATATAAATATAACGTGACAAGATGATTTTAGAACACACATTTTACATTGCACTGGTCCCCGGTAAATACACACCGTGAAAACGGTCATACATAGTTAAGAACAAACATGACAAATAAACGGCGGTAGTATTCAATATTTAAAAGATTGCGTCCTCCAGAAAAAAATATATATAATGTCATTAGTCTCCGTTCCACGTCTTTAAATGTAAGCGTCTGTCCCGTGCAATTTACAACCTCGCGACATTGTTATTTGGTGTCTGCTCTGTCGCTTCTGGTCCCCACTTCAATCTGCTTCGGCGCAGGGTTTGACCCGCGTCATGTAAATAGACAGTTATATATCACAGAGTCATTTTGGTTCCTCTTCTTTTGTGTTTCAGGCAATCACAAAAATAAATAACAAATATATGACATGTTTTGAAGAGACAGTCATCCCCAGAGACACTATAAATGCTCACATACGAAAACGAGTCGATTCAGTCGACTGGTATTAAGTAGGTTGTGGTCAGCTTTTCACTTGGTCTGAAAAAATAAGATGGAAAAAACATAAGAATTTTGCAAACAAAAAATGAAGTACAGAACAATTTGAAATCTAGTAAGGTTTGTATTTCTGTTGTGAAGTGTTTGCTTCTGTACCAAAATGTTGCAATGTTCTATGTTGTACTACGAATAATTCACGGTCTAAGATAAATCCTGCTGATTAGACTTAAGTCAATAAATCGTGTTTTAAATATATGAATACTACCTACATAACAAACACCTTAAATTGAAGTTAAAGGATTATGAAGCTTACGTCAGAAAAAGAAAACTTACAGGGTATACAAAGGTCTTGTGTACGTCTTCGCCTGCGCCGTTCGAAGCTATGCATGAAAACCTTCCCATCTGGGTCCACTTCAGCTTGCGAATAAGTAAATCACCATTTGACAAGTACTGAAACAATGAATAAATAAATAAATGAATACATAAGTTATACTTTTCGATGAATAAGAAAACAAGCGACAAGATATGTAAAATGCGATTGTTCAACCTATATGATGTCATATTGATGAAAAAGTAAAACCTGTGGCGGGAGATAAATCACGTGGTAGAATCTCTGGTGGGAGAAAAATCACGTGGTAGAATCTCTGGTGGGAGATAAATCACGTGGTAGAATCTCTGGTGGGAGATAAATCACGTGGTAAAATCTCTGGTGGGAGATAAATCACGTGGTTGAATCTATGGCGGAAGATAAATCAAAATCATCTATGGCGGGAGATAAATCACGTGGTTGAATCTCTGGTGGGAGATAAATCAAAACAATCTTTGGCGGGAGATAAATCAAAACAATCTATGGCGGGAGATAAATCAAAACAATCTATGGCGGGATCCTGATCAATTTTCAAATTTGTTTTCAGTGCATTTAATTGCAGGTGCAGAATTTACAAATTTAAAAGAAAATGGATTGATATAACAAGAAGCGCAGACGACCACAAAATCTGGCCCTAATTTATCTATAACCACTGAGGTAGAATGACAAAAAAAAATAGAATGTTTTCAGAACTTCATGCAAAAATACTGAATATTTACCTTGTAGTCGGCTTCTGGGTCCTGGTCGTCTACTATTAGCTGATCTTTATTGTCAAGCCATGTTGTGGTGGGTGTAGGTGAACCTTCCGAACGACAAAATAACTGAACGTTAGCCCCTTGCTTCTCGATCCGATGGCTCGTCCACAAGTATTGCCTTGCAGGTACTAAAGAATATTAAAATAGGGTTATTACCAACACGTACTTCACTAATGTAACAAAATATACAAAGACGAAATAATAAGACAATTATTTAGACAAGCATGGTCAGTGGCTCAGTTTCAATTATAATATGTTTCAATTGCTAAGTTTACTGATTTTTTTTCCATGTTCGATTACAGATAGTATACTGATACTTGTTATTTTCATAGATGTTTAAATACACAAGTTTCATATGGAGATGATAAATTTGCATGTAACAGATGCTATCTAAGTTGACCAATGTTTAATTCATCATTAGATGCCGGTTACCAAGGCAACATATATTCTGTGTGTATCTGAACAATTAAACAACTTTCATATTCATTGGCTTTCTGTTTGTTTTTCTCTTTATTTGTATCATAGCAAACTTACCATCAATAGATCTTTTCATGAGGCAACTGTCTAAAAGATCTAATGGATTTCCTCCAACTGCAAATAAAACAAGAAACCCATTATTGGAGTCTGTGTTGTATAACGGACTACTAGCATGCAACAGATACGGCAAATATAAGAGCAATGTCAATATGTGAGTTTGTGGATCCGGAAACATGGTTTCGTCATTAGTGGTCATTTGTTTTGGCATAGACAATATAGGGCTGACGAGGTATTGGTGTTGACCACTCATCTTCATTAACCTAAAGATTATTGATTTGAGTATGTCATATCAATTTTGTTCAATTCACTGGAGCTAGAACTGCTACACTATAAATGTCGTCTAATTATTAATTGACCAAACGCTACATTGCCCGTGGTCTCTACTCCACAACCCTCAACCGGAGAGCTCGCACAGACATGATTTCTTAATTTACCTCAAGGGTACAATTATTGTATAACCTTTGATTTACGTTTATTTTCATCTATGAAATTTATAACTTATTGATGGCGTATTAGGCTATTAATGATTTATTGTATATTTACCTATTTTCAATTCCGTTGTGCTGGACACTCGTTTTGTTGGTGTGTCGGCCACACAGGTATAATTTGCTTGCATCGCTGACGTAATACAATCCAGATACAGAATAGAGTTTGTAAAACTGAGTCTGATTAAAGGTTTCCCTTCAACATCTGTGCTGTCTTCGTAATAAGCTTCATCGTTACGATTTGTGTTGTCCGCTAAGTCTCCCTAAAAAAAATTAAAAACATAATATTGGAAATCAATTGGATTTTAACATTTCATTTCAATTCCTGACAAGCGAACTTCTGTGATTTTTGCAAACATACAAAATTGATTTTAATAACTTGTATTTATCTTAATTGTATCACCAACCCAAACAATATCTCTTATTAAATATATAAAACGGCACACAAAATTCACTTCAAACACTTATTCTTCTACACGTGCATGCGCTCTCATATTCATGATGTGTATATCAAGAACTAACCTGTTCAATTCGTACTCCATTTTGGAGCCAGTGAATGGTTGGAGATGGACTGCCCCCTACTTGGCAGTATAATTCAACGTTCTCGTGGAGAGTGGCATCTGTATATCTGTCTAATTTATGTTTGAAAAACAGTTTTCCAGAATCTGTAAAAAGACAAGAAAATCTTTATAATCTGGTACAATTATATATATAATATTGCAGTTGTCGTGTTATTTCTTAACGCGTTGCATGTTACAGACAGAATAGACACTTAACTGGAATAGTTTAAAATTAGCGAAAAGATATTTCTTCGTTTCAAAGTGAGACTTTTCAATAGAAATATGGTCCGATCAATGTTCGTCCATGAATAACCGATAATATTATAATGTATTAGACTTACTTCTTTGTCTTTTATTGGCGTGGAATCGTCGACTTGGCTCCTACAAGATATAATAATACATTCATAAATTCTAAGTTCATGCGCTGCACAGAGGAAATATATATAGAGTTAAACATCTATTCACAGACGTAATTAACTTACTGTCATAAAAAGGTTTAAATAAAGGTTCATTTGAGGCGTGAAAAAGATTGTCTAAATCGATTAGTTTATGTATCAGATCATGGATTTTGGGACCTAACCGATATACTCGATAGATTTGTCAATGGGTCTCTATCATTTACAGCACGACGTGGGCGGCATGCCAAAAACCAGTCGTTCTTCCGTAATACTCAAGTTACGCTTTTTGGCAAGGTGCCCAGTGTGTCGATCGAGAGTTCATTTGTCTACATTCCTAATCAAATACGTTGCTCTTGTATTTATCGCTCCATTGCGTGTTACTAGGTTAATGCTATACAAATAAAACCGCGGTGTGTAATTATCAGGTAGAGAACAAACACTTGTGTGACAAAGATCCTATAGTTACGCGCGGATAAATACGGAGTAAACTCGGCGTAAAACCGCACTTTCATTCATAGAATACATAACTTATGTGCTTGCCTGCGGGCTTGATGCGTCATCACTACTCTACCGTGGTCTGGGAGTGGCCTATCTACGATCTATCTCTATCACCTGAGTGAATATTCACAAAATCGCAAGAAAATTTCCCACGAACTAGAGTAGTAGGTCACGAAAGAACATTCCATATTCGCAAACCCTAAAGTCTAAACGCAGAGAATAAAATAGATGTAACTTTCTTTTTTTTATAAATAAATTTTATTTTTACTTCTCTCTTAGTTAAATTTTGATAGAACACATTTAGATATAAAAAAAGTCGAAATTATTTTATATTCTTTAACATATTTGAAAATATGGAAGTCACTTTTTATTTCCCTATTCCTTACAGCGATATCGATACATTTCGTTTTTTACCAATATTTTTATTTAATGACAATCCAATTTACACGTGTCTATATACATGAATCTCCATTCCTTGCATAACATAAGGAAATGTATATCTCAGACACAAGTTCCATATAAGTCAAACTAAGAACATGACATTTCCCATTGCCCATGGTTTTTCTCTATTAGGCCCGTAAAGTAACTGTTTTTCAAAGGTTTAATCCATCTTAATTCTAACAAAGCGTGTTAATTTCACACATTTTTTGGATTGCCAGCTGCATGTTTAAAAGATTCAACTTTTAATGATGCATTTTAAATAACCTTTTTTGTCTCTAGAGTAAAAAAAAAGGAATCAGTTGCGTCAGAGAGCGATGCAATCTTTCGGTTTTATTCTGAACTCCGCGTGCCAATTAGACAAATAATGATAAATCGACTGAATTGTTTCTCTAATGACAACACATCGTTCATTAGTACTGTAGTGTATTGGGTATAAAATTAAGAGACGCCGTCACGTTCTAATATATGCCTGTTACAAATCGTACTTCTATACCAGACTTACACGGCCATCGATACATGTGACATTCTGGAACTTTCTACTGCAGAATTTCCAACTCGTCTTTAATGTTATACATTTTTAAACAACCCCTTAAGTATAATTGAATTTTCAACTTTCCCTTGATTTGATAGAATTCAACTTTTTAACTCGTACATTTTAAAAACATGTTTAAACAATTTTTTATTATTTAAATGAATGCAGAGTTATAGGGAATTGATAAGCCAGTTTATACTTACTAAGAAGCGACCTGTCGATAGAGACACACACGCAATAAATGTAATTAAATATCCGAGAACTGTTGCAGTACTGCCCATTACTTGATGCCGTTAAATTTCCTACAAAACAAACAAACAAAATTGTTACTTTAAGTATAAATTTCACATTTTTGATCAAATTCTAGACGAATTACGAAGTTTGTCTTCAATTATATAAATTTTTTTAAAGTAATATGCCGAATTGTAAAATCCATATTATTATTAAAGCCGAAAAATGAGTGAAAGTATTTTCTTTAATAAAATTACTCTTCTGGAATACAATAAAAAAAAAGTGTTAAACAACAATAAGTATTTATTTAATAACAAACATAACGATTTGTACATATGTATCAGATATTTGAAAAAAAAATTACAAGATAATCACTTTTTGTTTGCTGATATTACATGGTTTTTAAATTATAGTTTAATCTTTTTTTAAGAAAAGTTAAAGAAAAAATTGATAAAAAAATGAATATATATATAAATATAACTATATTACCTGGTTAATATTCACAAATGGTACGTTGTTTTCAACAATTTGTCTTGAAGCCAATTCAATAATCCTTGAGAAGTTCTTTATCACACGTTTCCAAAGCTACTTTTCACGCTTCTTGTATCGCCGAGGTAATATTCTTTATGAATTGAAAATGTGGGAATCGTGATTTATATTAGAAGTGACGTCACACATTAAACACCGCCCACATTTCGTGTCTTTGATTGGTTGTCTGCCTGGAGTGCCCACTACAGCTATTTGTCAGAATTGCCGTCTTTGAATGATGGACAGCTCGGCTACTACGAGAGATTATGACTACAAATATACACAAAATTCACACTAACGAGAGACAGAATAAGAGTTATGTTTCAAAGGAAGATTTCGTTTGCAAACCAAATCAACTCAAATTGTGTCCGATCGTTTAAGGTTAGCAGTGTTATCGATCTTCGTGGCAGTGCCACATTTGCAATCACAGCAATCTGTAGGAACTATTGTCATATGTTATAATAACCAAGTGTATCCTGTGTGGTCTGACCGTGAGTGATATACGGTTTGTGAGACTATAAACAATATAATTACGCCAACAACAACAAAAGATTATACAAGCGAATCCAGCGAAGATGTATTTATTTGACCAGTAACTCCAATTAATAAAAAAAAACAAAACAAAAAAAAACCGCTTAATTAATTATAAATTTGTTTATTAGGATGATAAATTATTGTTTCAATTTTATTAAACAAATACATGTTAGTGGACATTTGATTTTGACAGACGAAGCCAATCCTGACCTGGCCTAAAGCTATAGGACGACACACATAAATTCAATGACGATTCAATGAAGCGTGCTAGCATTCATTCCGTCACGTTTGCTATATTCGGTATGTTAAAACACCTTATTATCTGTTACTGAATGGTGTAAAGTCGGCATATTTTCACTTCCGGAAGCCGAAAGGAATTACCGTCTGCCGGGTCATAGAGGTCATTGGTATCGTCATTAATCCAGCATTTAACCAGTTCTCGTGAAAAAGGGTGTGTCTCGCGCATATATCAATCGGACCGAGACAGCAAAACCTTGATAGTATCCAATGTTTCATCTTTGACCTACCTAATGATACTAGCAGGAACTTTCAATACTAAACACAGCAGTTAGGAAGAGATGACCGCCAATGTACACATTTTAACAGGCGTGTATCTTTTTTTAATATATATCAATATATAGCTGCATACATAGCGCTGACAAATTATACCTATATTAATAACATAAATGATTAATTATGTTGAACATTATTAATGGATAGTCGAACGACTTGCATTTGAGATAATTTAATATATTTATTGAACCATGCGCCTAACGTGTGATGCCGTTTGTTCGTGTGTATCCAACAGGAAATGAGCGATCGTTATGTCTAGATCTTGATTTCCACAACTACTGTCACAGGAAGAGCGAATCTTATCTTTTATAGTGATCGCATCCCGTCATACCGTCGTAAAGAGAAGAGAACCTCGTCTTATACTAACCGTGACATATTTCGGCCCCATTGTATCATGTCGCATCTATAAATATATGAACACTGAACAACTCCGATCTAGGAGATCGATTTAGTATTTTTGCATCAGTTTCTTGTGTATGGCGATTGTTGGTCTCAAGGTCCTTTTTCAAAATGGGCTAAACCTAGCGATATTATGCTAGTAATGAGGCAATAACTGCTTACTTGTACGTTGTTCTGGTAAAGGATTTTAACGTTTAAACCATATGAAATGCAGCCGGGACCTGACTTCAACTCAATAACTGTTTTTGAAAGGCGGTCATCATATGGAAAATGTCAAAAGTTGTATTTAAAAAAAATAATTAAAAAAATATAAGTGCGACCTTACACCATTTTGTAAGAAAGTATTTACCCGATGATCATAAAGTGTATGTTTTATCTGTCAATTTTTATTGTACTTTTTATGATGCGATGATTCATATCTCTGAAGAGCCATTAAGACATGTCTCCCAGTGAAAGCCAGGTGTACAGGTAATCGGTGACCTTCTCGAAGACGTCCTTATCGTTGCTGTCCCAATACACCCAACGAAGTTAAGATCAAATTCACATGGAATGTCACTTGTACCTTTAATAATCACACAAGAACAAGAAGTGACCGAATAAGGCGATAAAATAATGTCCTCGAGCTTAAGGTTACTACGTACACACATTGCAACATGTCTATAAATAGATATTACATATAACCGAGACTCCCTGGGCGTTTTGATGCCTGTCGAGCGGCTTATAGCTCTCTCGAATCAAATGCTCGAACAGTTTTTTCCATACAAGTTTAAGTTTTAACCTTGAGACTTACGACTCGTATACAGTGTTATAACGATACAGCGCTTACGACTCGTATACATTATTATAACGATACAGTGCTAATATTGAGACTTACGACTCGTATACAATATTATAACGATACAGCGCTAACATTGAGACTTGCGACTTGTATACTATACCATCTTCGCTAGCCAACGTAAACGTTGTGCAGTGAAATTTGGCTTGCGAAGATGATACTATACAGCGCATGCAAAGACTAAAAAAATCACTCTCGGTCAAATCAACCATTTCAAGTTGATTTCTTGATTCAGGCCCGTAGGGGGGCACACTTTTTTGAGAACAAATAATGCAAGTTATATTTAAACTCAATCGTAAAAAATGTGCGTTAAAGCCATGGTTTCCCTTTTATCTTCACTTCACTCAATTCATATATCAGAATGCAGGAAACTGCACCATCTTGACATAACAAAAAAAATCAAACTTTCTTGGGGTAGGCCCACCAAACCCACGGAAGCCTATATACATGTCACTAAGGGAACAAATTACGTCGTAATAACGACATTCTAAGTTATCTGATATAGCAACAAGATTTCAATTATATAAGATATCTTATATACTGTATAAGACATCTTATTTATTTTCTATATAATTGAAATCTCGTTGTTATATAAGATAACTTAGTATGTCGTTATTACGACATAATTTTTCCTTAGTTATGCGACACGTATAGGCTTCCGTACCAAACTCCCGCTGTCAGATGATGATATGTGGAGATTAACGTCTTCAGCGACCGTTCGGCCATTAGAAGACGGGCCCGCTGCCAGAAGGGGGTGTCCCCTATATATATGTCGCCAGTGCTCTGATTTACGGTGCTTATCATTTTGTTTTGAAGGGGCGGAGTCAAGGTCAGGCTTGCCCCCCCCCCCCTTCAAATATGCTACTACGGGCCTGTGATAAGATTGTGTTTATTTTCATTTGCGTAGTTTCTGTGAAGTTAAAACGGTTGCACTTCAGATTATTGCACCATTTATCCAATTCTCACGAACTGAAACCGAAGACCACAGAAATGATCGATATCTATGGTGGCTGATTTGTGCCATTTCGTTATTTCGAAGCGAAATAACGAC
>JAUMGZ010001055.1:0-10530 GCA_032359645.1 Pododesmus macrochisma | reverse complement strand
CCCACAGCTGGACCAGGACAGAGCCCGGTAGGGGAACCAGGGGTGCAAAGCCCCCATCCGAAAATGAATTTCAGCAATTTAAAAATAATATTTGACCTATCCGGGTTGTTTGTTTGCTTAACTGATGTCGTATCCAGCCTTGCAAAAAACTCAAAACAAAATCAATGAACATCTTATGTCGACACGGTATCTGGACAAGATAATAGTTAATAGTGCAAAACGCACACACGCGCGTGTTCCTGTCCCCCAACCCCTCTCTCTCTCTTTAAGAAAAAGTATGTCTAAGCAGCTGTTTTTTTGCGTAGAGGAAGGTACGCCATTGCATGCCAACGTATTTGACTTAAAGTTGGCCATCTTTAGAAGACATTTTACTTGTGGTAGCTCCATATTTCGGTACTCTCTACTTGATGATAAGTCAGTGCTGCCAACACATCGCGTACTAAAGCATTCCTGTAATGGTACACCAACATCATAAACGTAAAACGAAATAGGTCTAATGAATATAAAAACGGTATGACATACGGGGATACCTATTGACCAACTTTTGAAACTAACTAAGATAGTTCTTCTGACTTATTGTTGGTTGTTTCTTTCAAGCTGAGAATTAAATTCGCGGTATGAAGATTTCAGTGATTTTGTAAACAAAAGCTACACATGCTGGCTGATGTTTGTGTGTTTGTTTGTTAAATAAGGGCTTAACGTCACTTCCAGAATATTTCACCGATATCGTTACAAAAAGACCAAAGGAGAAAAACCAAGAGATAGGACGGGAAGAGAAGCGACGACAGGAACGAGAAATGAAAGTAATAGAAATAGTTCAGAAAGGAGGATGAGCCCATGCAACGGCGTTTCCGCTATTCTTCCAACTAACTTTACATGAGGATCTTTATCGTGCCAGAGGTTAAAAATCCCTGTACACGGGATCGCCAGATTAGCGTCCCCTCCGAAGGACGTGCATATCTTTGGCTGGCCTCTATCCTTCAACCTGTCTGACTTGGGAGACCCTTTAAGAAACACAAGTTTCCGCCAGCATAGCTTTCCAGGTCATCGAGACGCGCAAACCTCCCTACCGCGATAAGGTGTCTAACACAGGGAAGCACAAGCTGGCTGAGAATATTAACCTCCTGATAGACAGGTTTAATTGTAGTGGTCAGATAAAGATCTATCCATCCTTCGGACTTCAAAATAACACATAATTTAAAAATATAACAAGCACGTCCAAGTGACTTTACACGATTTTAAAAAGTTGCTCTCTGATTACACTGTATATGTAACTCATCCAATTAGTTGGTTTGACGTCATTTTAAAATGCCCGTCTCACTTTGCTAGAGCATTCTGGTGGTGACTTTTTTGTGAAGCTATTGATTGTTTGTCAATAACCTTTGTTTTGTTGATGCTTTCTATTTCTTCTTGTGTTGGTACATTAGTTCTTAACTACATGACCTGTAGTGTATGTCAACCGATGTGCATGTGCTCTAACCGTAGCTTTTTTTTTTTTTTTTTTTTTTTAATATTCTGTTTTAATAATAAATACTATTCAAGCAAATCTAAGATATTTCTGGTAACACAGAATTCAGTTCACATGTGTGCGACCTGTTGATTCATTGTGTCACTTTATGAAAGGGTTGGGAAGATTTCTCTCATCTTCGTACGCTCATTCATCGATATTGGGTCACGAAGGTGATCCGTTAGCTCCGGGCCAGGGAAGGACCAAATTGATAATTTACGGTAGTCCTTGCACACAACAAACGATTGTGTTTACTACCAATGACGAATAGACTGATGCCCGACTCTTGTCACGTTTCTTGTAAATCTAATCCACTTGAGTCTTCGATTGAAGGTGAATATGCAGTGTGCACAAGTCCCCGATGAATACACGATTCACGGTTGTTAGAGAAATGTATGTACTTTTTGTAAGGTGAGAGTTAGTATGACATTTGAAAGTTTTTTCACGATATCATATTGAAATTAGGTCGATATAACCTACATATTATATAGATAAGGTGTCCATTGCCGTTGCGCGATAAAGGAAACACACGTTCCGTCACTTTTTGATAAATACATTGCTGTCTTAACTCAGAAAAAAAGTTCTCACAAGGACAAGACAAGATCAGTTGATAGACTTTTTGATAAATACACTGCTGTCTTAACTCAGAGAAAAAGTTCTCACAAGGACAAGACAAGATCAGTGGAGGTCACACTGTTTACGAGTTACATTGTTAACGTGTAACACATAGGATTGATTTGGTGTTGCAACTCTTCAGTCATGGAGATGTGCACGTGCACACTTCCGCGTGTTTTGCGTCGGTGTTTCAGTGATGTGATTACATAAGTAATTATAAGAAATGAATTACCGAAAAATAAGTCTTAAGTTGCATTGCAAACGCCAATGTGGTATTCCCACACACGTTACGACAGTAGATGGTGGGCCCGGTATATATTGGAACGATTAACCTTTGTATTAATCTTACCCAGTCGTATATGTAACCTTCAGACCTTGTCAAACCTCTTGCTGCCGCTTTCTTTATGGTTGCGTTGCATCCGTTGTTCAGTTGGACATAGATTGCAATTAAGACAAATCAACGTCATTCTGTAGACGTTGCCCTCGTGTCAAGAAATGTTAACTATGTAAAAGCATACATTACGATCAAATAAAAGTTGGAACAAAACAGGTCATGATTTATAAAGAGTGGACTAAATGAAGCAAGTGACACTATCACAGTTATCTATATTCGGCAAAATACTTCCAACATAAGCTTTATGAGGTTTCTGTTCTAACTTTACTGATCAAAGTAACAAAAGCAGGACTTAGGCTTCTTAAATAAGTATCGGTATTAAACATCTTAATATTTATGGTATTGATTTAAAATTATAATTTGTGTATACATTGATCAATTACAGAGATGATTTAAACATTTTGTTCATACTTCTTATTTTCAATATTCAAAGAAGTAAGAAGATTGAGCGACTTTAATGAGGGAAAATACGTAAGATAATAAAAACGATATTAAATTGTTGAAATCAATTACACATGGAGAGTGATGGATGGTTCCTGAACCTCAAGAGAACACGTGATGTGATCACAGGTGACATGTGTCAAAGGCATAATTCACACTTATAAAACGGTGGCTTGGTGATGATATTTTGTGTGCTTGTATATATAAACTTCTTAAAATGTCAGAAACAACCCATTTCACAAAACACAAAGAGAACGACACATTTTGTTGTTATGTATAACCCAATTCACACATTTCATACGGGCATTTATCTGTTTTCAATACGGGCTCTTTTCTGAATAGCATATATCAGCGACTCGAACGATTTGTGAAATTTCTTTATTTTGATGGATAGCATTACATTGAAGTGATCTAATCAAACAGATCGTAATACATGTATTTTAATCGAATATTGAATCCTGTAAATGCACAAACAGTCAATAACGTCTGGATTTAATATACTTCGACTCGCACCTTTCACCTAGTTAAGCCTCTTGTGATATGTCTGTATAATTCAAAGTAATATCACGTTATGTGCCAACGCTTGATAATACATTTTTGGAATGTCTGAGTAAAACCCCGAAACTGTATGAATACTACCATGATTAAGTAACGATGTTGCCTCTTTATCAAATATTAAATACTTTAAAAAGTCGATAACAATTTCTTTGTCCTTCGATCTTTCAATTAACGTCAAAAGCTAACGCGTCGTACGTTCTATAATTGAGTGTTCGAATTATAAATGTCATCATTTTGGCACTGATTCTACTTCTTCAACACAAACAAGTTTTACACTGTTATGTAGCTTTAGACCTCACAACGACCTGGCGCGATCACGAGACGTCCATATTGTGTTGTATTAAAATTGTTACCGATTTGTACCAAGCAATGTACCCGAAGCGGATCATAAAGTCATTCGAGGCAGATTACAAAAGCTGATCGACTCATAGCGTAGATTTGACGAATAAAACGGTCTGGTTAAACCAGCTTGATAGCTACAATTTCATAAAATTAGACCATGACTCAACAACCGCGCAATAAAATGTTGTTTTGAATGAACGTTCTAAGTTACTAAGAAGTGATGGTTGGCCTCGAATATTTCATTTATGTGTTTTCATATCAATTTGATGTTTGTTGACATTTTTTTGGTCGTTATTGCCTCTGATTTAGATGTCATGTTTCTTAAGTTAGAAATATTGTATGATATCTTTTATTATATGGAGAGGGAAAACCGTTAATAGCTATTGTGAGCAGGATTTGGATTGTATATACGCATGTGCATATCTAGCCAACCCGCGAAATTTCCAAACACCATTCGTTCACATAGAAGCAAAGCCTGTGTATGCCAAACACCCTTGATACATATAGAAGCAGAGCCTTGACCATTCCAAACACTTTTGCATATACAGAAGCAAAGTTACAGCAATTCAAATATTCTTCTTAAAGAAGCCACGACTATGCCAATACCCTAAACACAGGTAGAAGCAATGCCAAGCACATTGCCAAAACACCCCCAGTACATCGTAGGATCTATGCCAAACGCCCTTTGTACACACCATAGCAGTGTCACCCTTAGTTCATTGGAAAGCAAAGCCACACCAAACCCAAACACGTTTAGCTTATTGCAAAAGCAAAGCCACACCAAGCCAAAACACCCTTAGTGCATTGGAGAAGCAAAGCCACATGAAACTTAAACACCCTTAGTTCATTGGAAAAGCAAAGCCAAGCCAAGCCCAAACACCCTTATTCATTGGGGAAGCAAAGCCACACCAAACCCAAACAATCTTAATTCATTAGGAAGGCAAAGATACACCAAACCCAAACACCATTAGTATCTTGCAGAAGTAAAACCCAGGCAATGCCAAACACCATTAATATCTTGCAGAAGCAAAACCAAGGCAATGCCTATTATCATTAGTATCTTGCAGAAGCAAAACCAAGGCAATGCCTATTACCATTAGTATCTTACAGCAGCAAAATCACAGCAATGCCAAACACCCCTAGCAGATGTAGAAGCACAGTCACGACAATGCCAAACGCCCTTGATACACATTAAAGCAAAGACACCCAAATACCATATGTTCACGTAGAAGAATACGGAGTACTTAAATATGTACATGTATTTATAAAGACGTCATACAAGCTATCATAAAATACAGCACAGAATCTAGTAACGTCTTCCTGTTGTATAACGTTTATTTTTTTCCCTCGCTATACTTGATCGAAAAAAACACAATGTAGGGGAAAATAAAAATGGAAGAGCTGAAGAAAAAAAACAACTGCTAAACATATGGAATTAAATGGACATTAATTTATTGAACAACAGAGATTTTCATCCAGCAATACGTTTGTAAATACGTAAAACGGGTCTCAAACCGTGTTGTATTTGTCCTATTGGGTCACCAGTGTCCCGAAGAATAGAGATAGGGTTATACTTAACAGATATGCTTTTTCTCATTAATCTTTTTATATAAACACAAAAAGCACACAAATTGTATGAACACATTTCACAATTATAAATGCAGTGGTTTTAAATTCGAGGTGTCAAATTTTATAGCTAAGTGATGCATTGATACAGTATATGTCACAATATTGAATGACATATTTTTGAAATCTCATAAATTTTCGCCATCAAAATATATATTGAACAAAAATAGATGCAGAAAAGTGTCTTGTTTGCTTAATTTTCATCGCTTCAGGCTGTTTCTGGAATTAAGTATTCACCAGGAAAATACAACTCGCTTAAACAGCATCACGATCTTAAAATGGCAGATTTTTGTTAATTTTTAAATGCATGTAAAAGTATGAAAATGAAGAGTATATTTTAATAGAACTATCATCAAAATGCATTGTCCGCCTTACTATAGTTTCTTGGAGCTAAATTAAATGACATTGTACTGACTAAAATCACGACTAGTGCATAGTGTTGAGTTACATGTAGCTACACGCATTTCCACTTCTTCCCTGATCTTCATTTACTTCGCTAATCGACATGACTATGGTGAAGGTTTCAACGCGTATAACAACAAATTGGAAATGACTATTTATGTAGTGTTAGTTGTTCGAATAGTCCCAACCATCGGTCTTTCCTACTTCGCCTCCACTTTTGGCTCCAAACCTTTTTTATCTAAAAATTTAGTATTTTAAATTCATTTTCTCTTGCATGTCTATTGATGACGGTTGATTTGTAGCTACATGTAGGTCTTAAATCTTCTTAGAGGTCCTCTAACAAAGATAATGGGTTGTTTTGGTCTCTTTCATATATTATAATTTGTTATCATTTATCAGTTGCAGTTTGCAATGCTTCCCAATGCCTGACACCTTATCGTGGTTGGTAGCTTTGAGTGTATCGATGACCTGGAAAACTATGCTGGCAGGATTTTGTGTTCCTGGTAGGGTCACCTAACGCAGACAGTATGACGACCAGACAAATATATCAGCACGTCCTTCTGTCCCGTGTACAGGGATTTAAACCCACTGACACGACAAAGATCCCCATTTAAATTTAGATAGAAGAGTCGACAGAAACGCCGTTGCATGAGTTCATCCTTCTTTCTGAACTATTGCTATATTTTCCCGTTCCTGTCGCTGCTTCTCTTCCTATCCTTTTTCTTCTTTGGTCTTTTAAAGTATGTCTATACTTAAGACCTCTATTCTCATGCGGGAAGTGGGAATGTTGAGGCCTCATTAACTGATTTAACCACACCGCTTGGTTTCGTGTTGGTGACCGTCCTAAGTCGGTCCGCATGGATTACTAGTCTTGAGGATTGTTGTGATGTCAATTTAATTACTTGCATTCTGGTGCTTAATTATTTGATGCAGTTATTGTTTGTTTGTCAATGTCTCTCGTTCTGTAGATTCCACTCGTACCATTTTGTCACGATATCGGTGAAGTGACATTAAGTCAAACTAAAAAACAAACGAACTGTTTGCAATGATAAGATGTACACTACAAAAAATGTTCTTTCAAAAATTGAGTTACAATAATTACGCTTGTACTGATCAATATTGTAATTTCAATGAGCAGTTATAACAATGAATTCCTTTCGCCGATGAAGTCGTTTAAGGATGCGAGCTTCTCACATTTCTGTATTTACCTATTTTTCCTTGTAAAAAGAATTTGGGCCAACTGTCTTATATATTGAAAATCAGTCAATCTGTAAGAGCTTCATTCCCAGTAGCGGTCATCCTTTAAGGCAAGGCAATGGTGCATTTTTAAGCAAATGTGGTGGTGCTCAATAGTTGGTGCAATGACAAGACAATGGAGTAAACAAGCAGCGATGTTGGTTTGGAATTGTGTATATTATTCCATTGTCAAATCGTGTTCCACAGAAACGGATGTATTGTAAAGCTGCCTTGCCTCAGTTGAAGAAGGTAAACATGGGTTAGTGTAAGGCGTATTGGATTTACTGATATTCTACCCTTTTGCATTTTGTCCTTGGTTTCGCTACTGCATTTGTATGATTTAACACATCCCGAAGATATGGGCAAAGCACTTCGCCAATGAGAGGAATCGACCATCATCTATCAACGACGAAGTCATCGCCAGCCTGCCACAAATGACGATAAACTCGGAACTGGACGTCCTCCCCTCAAGTGCAGATGTAGAAAAGGTCATCGAACAGATGTCCTCAGGAATAACTCCCGGTCCTGACCCAATCCCGGCCGAGATCTACAGGTCAGGAGGACCAACCGTGCTCCATTATCTGTCCAACCTGTACCAACCATGTGGGACAGGGAGCAACTTCCATAAGATTTCAGAGACGCTACGATTTTCCACATTTACAAGCGTGATGGAAACCCGGCAGTCCTGCTATAACTACGATAGAATTTCCCTTCTGTCGATAGCAGGAAAAATCCTGGACCGTGTTCTACTAAACCGCTTGCTGGGGTACCTGGAGCCATTACATCTTCCAGAGAGCCAGGTTGGCATCCGTGCAGGTCGAGGAACTACCGACATGATCTATGCGGCTCGCTATTTCCAAGAGAAGTGCACGGAACAGCATCGAGACCTGTACACCACATTCGTTGTCCTCAACAAGGATGTCGACACTGTCAGTCGAGATGACCTCTGAAGTATCATGGAACAGTTCGGCTGACAAAAGAAGTCCGCAAATTCCGCGATGACATGATGGTCCGTGACCTTGATCATGGCGAAGCCTTCCCGGTGGTAACAAATGGTGTGAAACAAGCTCGGACGCTGTTCAGCAATACTGACCGATGCCTTCAGAGACACTGACTCCAGGTACGCGTACGACGGCAAGCTGTTCAATACCAGTTGACTGCAGGCGGTCACGAAGGTGAAGGAGACTACTATCAGATATTTTCTCTTCGATGACAAAACTGCGCCCTCAACGCCTGTCTTGAGCACAAAATGCAACGGAACTTGGACAGATTGTCTTCGGCCTGTGGCAACTTTGGATTGACCATCAGTATGAACAGACTGAAGTGTTGGCTTAGCCTGCCCCTGGTGACAACATACCATGAACCCTGCGTAACAGTAAAGGCGCATTTAACACCTATACTACATGTACTTATATAACGTCGTCTAACATCTATACTATATGTACTTATATAACGTCGTCTAACACATATACTACATGTTCTAATGAAACGTCGTCTAACACCTATACTACATGTACTGATAAAAAGTCGTACAACACATATACTACATGTACTAATATAACGTCGTCTAACACCTATATTACATGTACTGATGTAACGTTGTCTAACACCTATACTGCTTATTCTGATATAACGTCTTCTAACACCTATACTACATGTACAAATGAAATGTCGTCTAACACATATACTAAATGTACTAGTATAACGTCGTCTAACACCTATATTACATGTACTGATATAACGTCGACTAACATCTATATTACATGTACTAATGTAATGTCGTCTAACACCTATATTACATGTACTAATATTACGTCGTCTAACACATATACTACATGAACTAATATAACGTCGTCTAACAACTATACAACATGTACTTATATAACGTCGTCTAACACCTATACTACATGTACTGATAAAACGTCGTCTAACACCTATACTACATGTACTCATATAACGTCGTCTAACAACTATACAACATGTACATATAACGTCGTTTAACACCTATGCTACATGTACTGATATTACGTCGTCTAACACCTATACTACATATACTGATATAACGTCGTCTAACACCTATAATACATGTACTGATATAACGTCGTTTAACACCTATACTACGTGTACTAATATAACATCGTCTCACACCTATAGTACATGTACTTATATAACGTCATCTAACAACTATAGTACATGTACTACTATAACGTCATCTAACAACTATACTACATGTACTGATATAACGTCATCTAACACCTATACTACATGTTATCATATAACATCGTTTAACACCTATATTACATGTACTTATATAACGTCGTCTAACACCTATACTACATGTACTGATATAACGTCATCTAACACCTATACTACATGTACTGATATAACATCGTTTAACTCCTATATTACATGTACTTATATAACGTCGTCTAACACATATACTAAATATACTGATATAACGTCGTCTAACACCTATACTACATGTACTGATATAACGTCGTCTAACACCTATACTACGTGTACTTATATAACGTCGTCTAACACCTATACTACATGTACTGATATAACGTAATTTAACACCTATACTACATGTACTTATATAACGTCGTCCAACACCTATACTACATGTACAAATGAAACGTCGTCTAACACATATACTACATGTACTAATATAACGTCTTCTAACACCTATATTACATGTACTGATGTAATGCTGTCTAACACATATACTTCATGTACTAATATAACGTCGTCTAACACCTATACTACATGTACTGATATAACGTCGACTAACATCTATATTACATGTACTAATGTAATGCCGTCTAACACCTTTATGACATGTACTAATATAACGTCGTATAACACCTATATTACATGTACTAATGTAACGTTGTCTAACACATATACTTCATGTACTAATAGAACGTCGTCTAACACCTATACTACATGTACTGATATAACGTCGACTAACATCTATATTACATGTACTAATGTAATGTCGTCTAACACCTATACTACATGTACTTCTATAACGTCGTCTAACACATATACTACATATGCTGATATAACGTCGTCTTACACCTTTACTACATATACTGATATAACGTCGTCTAACACCTATACTACATGTTCTGATATAACGTCGTCTAACACCTATACTGCATGTACTGATATAACGTCGTTAAACACCTATACTGCATGTACTGATATAACGTCGTCTAACATCTATACTACAAGAACTGATATAACGTCGTCTAACACCTATACTGCATGTACTGATATAACGTCGTCTAACAACTGTACTACATGTACTTATATAACTTCGTCTTACACCTATACTACATGTACTGATATAACGTCGTCTAACACCTATACTACATGTACTGATATAACGTCGTCTAACACC